>JAHZNP010001525.1:0-18653 GCA_020615345.1 Triops cancriformis
AGTTCATGGTAATAAAACTCATTTCCTGCCATGCACGTGCTACATTCATTTGGTTTGTAAATTTGTTATGTTTATTTGGCGCCACCGTCAGGGGTTGACGGCGTAGTCGGTCTTGAACTGACACCGTTATCGTCCAAATTTGCCTCAGTTCCTTTCAGGGGGTTGACGGATCCGTCAGTTTGCACGACAGACCAAGTTGTTTTCGAATCGCCGAATCGATAATTGTTTCATGGGATCAGTATTAAAATTCACTTTGTTAATAATCGATGTGTTACAAGAACGATAACAATCTTGAAGGACTTCGACTGACCACGTGACTGACAACCAATCAGAACTTTGTTCCACTCCATGCATCTATTCCGCTTCTAATAGCTCCTCTTTTTCAAAATTTATCTTCTCACGCTTCCTCATACAGGCACACTCCCTCTGTCTACTCTGTGCTCTGTATACTCTGTGTTGAGCACAGAGTATACGAGCGGAGATCGTGTTCGTGGAGGCAACCAGGACCTTGATTCGCTGTTCGCACTTCCATAAAACGAAATGACCGGTTTAGTCCCGCCTATTGTAAACTTATGGTAAACCAGCGAATACACGGAACTCGTGTTTACTGAACTAAGAATGAAGACTTTCCTCATACCAAAATACAAGTTCTTCACTCCCCAGTCTGTGTTTCTACCTCAAAAGTACTTTTCCAATGCAGCAAATGCTTCAGCAGTGAAAACTGAGTCTAGCGCAAGCAAGTCTTCCGTTTCTTCCGGTAAACAATTTAGACATTCTTCCAGTTCAAGACTTGTTAAGTATTGTTTTTTTTAATTTACATTCCAGAAGAAGAAAATTTCCGGACGTTAGATCTGGGAATAAAAAAGAAGCCTGAAAGGCGAGCGAGAACCAAGAACAATGGACCCAATCTACCTATTCCTCCACCAAGGTTTCCACTATAATATTATGATAGAAGACTAGTTAAGCAGCAGAACTAGCATGTTGTCGCTAAATTTGTTTTAGAGCTAACAATGTGCAGTTTCTAATTTAAACAAATTAAAGTAAGTAACCACAGTTGAGACTGACTGTCACATTGATCGTTCATGATTCGCCGTCTAACGTGCGCCTTGCTAGTGGAAACTTGTGGTTCAACTGCTGAAATGGATCTCAGAATAGAAGTACAAATTATGGACGTTTAAATTAATGAATTATTCAATTTTAGATACGAGAAAATGTCCCCGGACCAAGACTGGGGCAGTGTGTGGCCAACTGCACGTTCCTTTCATCCAGCTTCAGTGCCTTTGCCAGTGAGGCAAGGCTTCGTCCCCTTAGGTCAAGCAGCTCCAGGAAAATTTGGAAACGCGGAGTTGATGAAGATTCCCAACTTCCTCCATTTGGCCCCACCTATAATCCAAAGGCAGTGTGAGGCATTAAAAAGTTTGTGCAAACGCTTACTTTCACGTTTCTTTTAATTAATCTAATCCTTGTTTTGCAAAGAATTTTGCAATGAGTGGCCCAAAACCTTAGAAACTGAAGAGCTAATGGAAAAGCACTTCCCTGTTGAACTTTCTTACAGCGACTTTTGCCATTCGTCGCCTACGATTCGTGACGCCCGAGCGCGCATCGTTAGCCTGAAAGTAGCCCTCTTCCCACTTGTGTCGTCTCACAACCCATAGCCTTCTTTTATAGGTTAAAGTGAAAGATTTACCGTTAGACGAACGAGCGCGGGATAAGTTTTTGCGCCTTGTAGGCCATCGGTACCAAGAAGGTCGGGATGAGTTGACCATCGTTGCGGAGCGTTGTCCCCTTCGCAAGCAAAACACAGATTACGCCCTATATGTACTCAACGTCCTCGTTGCTGAAGCACGAGTATGTTTGCTCGAACCGTGGCTTGTACGCGATAACTCGGTGTTAATTACCCAAGTTGTGTTTCCTAGAATGTGGAGCCCTGGGAATCAGAAAAGAGAGAAGAGGACATGGAAAAGTTTGTGTTTGACATGAGCCGATCAAACGTAACCGTACGTGAGACATTGTCTGCATTACGCCAGATTGGTGTAGAAATAGAAAAAGAGCAACAGACTGTGAAGCAATACGCTCAAGCGGTCACCCAGCTACATAACGATGGTATCATAAAGTTACGCATTTTTTAACACAACAAAAACTATAGCTCATTTACTACTCCCTTCTTACTAGGCGAAGATCATTATACAATAAACCAGTACCGGGAGGCAGTAGCGGCTCTGTTAGGCTTAAAAAAATCCACTGCTTAGACTGCAGTCAGTGACGCTGAGGTTCACAATTGAGCGAAGGCCATTTCTGCGTGCTTGTGGTTCCGTGCGAGTGTAGTCAATATTCATCCTTTCTTTGGAGGCAATGAAAGACAGAAAAGGCAAGAAATACAAACCATTCTCCCTGTTTCAGTCGTAGCACGTTTCCATGGTAAACCTTTTTTTGGCGTAGAGCGCTATATGCCTTCATATGAATGTACGCCAGGATAAATAAACCATTCTTATCTTACCTTTGTTTTTCTTTTTGTTACTGATATTGATGCTTTTCTGTTTATCGCTAGCGAAATGAGTCAGAGCGACCAGAATATTGTTAAAGAAACCAACGCTGAGAATGCTACAAGACGTTACGCACACATAAAAAAAAGTTATTTGGTGGTTGGTGGTGTATTAGCCAAGTTACAGCAGTAGCGACACGACGATGAGGGCGAGGCGCCTGGTCTTCACTGTGCGTAGGGGGTAAATTTAGGGAGGGTTTTTCCTTTTTCGTTTCATTTTCAACGATTTCTTGAGCAAATGCTACTTAACCTCCACCCTTTCCCTTTTGCATTGCGTTCTTCGAAAAATCCCCTTTTCCGCTCTAGCCAGCACACAGCCCACACACACATATGATACGTATACATGACATGCACAATGCGGCGATATTCAAAACTTTTTGCACACTTTTCCTAGTTTGCTTGCACTTAGCCTCACAACCCATACAAACGAAGAATTCAAACGTGACAGCAGAACGGGCTGACTCGAGAATTTTTCTCTTTAGTTTTCGCAAAGAAAAAAATCCAAATAAAAAAGCCACCCAAAAATATGTCCACTTTGCCAAGATAAAAATCTCCCCAAAATAAAAATTTACCTCGGTGTGTTTTTTTCTCTCGGGAGATCTACAGGTAAAAGAGACTAACAGTGCTATCCATATTTGTACAATTTTCCTTTGCTGAGAGAGAAGGATGGAGAGGTGGAAAACAAAATTTAAGTTATGCTGCTCTATCACATCGGTAAATCCTTTCTTTTTTTCTTTACTCGTTCAATAGTCAACATTCTATATATTCTAATCTTGAACTAATTAACAAAAAGGGATAGACTGGTACGGAAAAGATTTACATAAAACATTCGTTAACTTCTTTCCATACGAACGAAAGAAATAAAGAAAAACACCCAATATTCTTGATGTGTCAACTTTCATGTGTAAAAAAGACGCGAGGCGACACGGCGAATGTCACGACTCCGTAGGCTACGCTTGTGGATTACGAATAAGAAAACCCAGAAATAGCATTTCCTATGTGTTTTGTGAACGCAAATTTTGGCTACGATTCTTCCTGAGATGGGTGTCACACATCAACAATAAACGTAATAGCTTGATTAACCCCGCCCACCCTACACACCACTAACAAACTAATAGGTTTTAGGTTTCTGAGCCCTTAAAAACCAAACAGAAAATAAAAAAAGTATCACGCTTATTGTCAAACCTATTCATGCCACTTTCTCTAGAAAAATGTTCCCATGTCATACCCCTATCTGCGCACCAAAGGGCAGGGTGTCTCTATGGCACTCTTCACCCCGCCCTTTTTGCTAAAACTGTATAATTCGCAGAGCCTGGGCAGCTAACCAGTAGAAACAATAAAATAAGAAGAATTACCATAAAAATGCACAACCATTTCTCACACAATCCAAACAGGATCCACATGATCCGTTTTTACTATCTTTTGAGGACGAGTGTTCTTCACTGTCACTTTCTTCTTTCGACAGGGGAAAATTTAGGCTTTCAAGGGTACGTATAGCGACTATATGTGTTGACGAAGTAGTAGATGACACTGTCTGGCATAACTTGGTAAAAAGCTGGGGCCTGCACTGTGTTGACGCACTGGGGGATTTATCGTCTTTTTCGCATTTTTCTTACAAATTTAGCCGTACCCACTTTTCCTAGAAAGAAAATTAGAAGAATCCGATTAAAGCCCCATTCATACTGAACGACTCGTAACAGTCTTTAATAATACAGAAGGGATATAATTAATATCCGCACCCTGGCTTCGTCACTCAAGATCGGGTATTCAAGAGGGAAATCGTAGGGATTCTTATGCTTCTGCACCCCCAACTGTTCTTTGTCCATTTACAGACAAAATGCAGGATTTGCTCATCACTCAACCCTTGTTCGCTTACACCCCAATCACCCCCCTACGCAATCGAGTCGAACGAAAACACATTTTTTTATTCTTCTTTTTCTTCGTCTTCTCTCTGGTTCACCACAGCGTACCCACAAGCAAATAGACACTTGTTAGAGTAGGGATACTGGGCTTGTTGCGTAAACTCTCACTTCGCGGGTTACGGAACCCTCTCTTTAGCTTCCCACCTGTCTCCCTCCCGAGTTAATTGTTGTGCTCCTCCCTAATTGATCCCACGACTCACTAGGGAGACGAGTGTGTCACACGCCTCTTTTTCCTAGCTCCGATTTCTTGTTAGGCCTAGGGTTAAAAAAAGACCAGGGTGTCAAGAGAAAAGGATTCACCCCTTCTTCGGGGGCTTGTGGGACTTTCGGGGGGAGATGCTAAAGCTCTTCGGAGCGAAATGGGGGGAGGTTTTGCAAGAGCGCTCATTTCCGAAGGCATAAAGATTCCAGGATCTAGTTGCAAGTGAGGCTTCACTCGCTTCCGTATCTTTCCTCACCCTCATATGTCAATCACTCGAGCTCACCCTTACGCCCTATCAATTCCACTGGTACCATAGGCCTACACTAGTACCATACTACCCACACCTTTCCTAACTGAACGCCGCAAAAAAAAGAATATATAGAAAAGTAACTAGGTCAAGCGACGTCAGCGTTAGTGTAGGGACAAAAAGTCTGGCAAAAGTGACATAAGGTGAATCGAGAGGGGCTGCCAATCCACGAGTCAGCTGGAAAGAGACCAGTGTCAAATTGGGTCATTCGAGGGGTGGTATTGATGGATGAGAGGCTGCATAGGCACAACCTCTTATGCGTAATCATACATTTTACCACTAGATTGACTTTCGTCTTGGGACGAAGTCTGGTGCGAAAGTGTAGCGAAACCACAACTAAATTCGTTGGAGTTGCGTTCCATCAACGACTGCCAGAATTTTTCGTTCCCCATGGTACGGGTACTTTTGTAGGAAATTAGACGTCGGACAATTGCAGCCAATTTTTTACTTCCCAACTGGAATTTTTAATGTGAAAGAAATGAATCAATATCGCTGTACTGCAGATAAGAAAAAGTTGGAAAACGCTCTTAGCGATTACTCTTAGTATTAGCAATCTTCCACCTCTTGGGGGTTTAGCTAAGGACGATTGAGTACCGATCAGGGCAGTAGAAGTAATTGTCGCCTCTACGACAACAATAACATGCACCCTAGGGATGGGCATTTAACCCCTATCGGAACAAAGTCCTACTACTTTTTTTCCGTAGGTGCGGTACTTTGGAGGTCTGCGTGATGTCGAAGGAAGTTTGTGACTTTGTTTCAACTTTACGAGAGCGATATGCATAAAGCATCCTTTAATGAACAAAATTTGCATATTTGCAATCTAATTACTGTACATCCCCGAAAAAAAGGAGGGGGTGGGGCTGACGTGACTCGGCGGGGTTGATTTTAATCGAAAACTGCACCAGCAGCCATGAGAAAAATTCTTGCCGTGAAGAAAGGAGGTATCGTAAATGCACATAATAATGACTTGTGCTCTCGATGCATATTTAGTCATAAGAAAATAGGACGTTACTATGGAAATGAAAGCATGAAAGACATTTTCTTGGGTTATAGAAGAGACCCACTCGGCAGGGAAAAAAAACGTTAACAATAGCCCAAGCTTATAGACTGCTACGAGGACACGCCCGCATTGTTGCTTACTGTCTCGAAATTTCCCTTGTACTTTTTTGTCATTCTTCCTACTTTTGGCTAGCCCAGAGACCTATTGGCTGTATTAGCCTTAAGGATTGCCATTTCTCTTTCTATAGATTAGGAAATGAACGGGAAAGGAGGGAGGAGTAGGGGGGGGGGGAGAGGGAATAACGGGAAAGCGGCGTGTCTATGTTTGGTGGGGTATCACTTATCGATCTGAAACCAGGATTCTTAACCCTTTCCTTTTCCCTTTTACTTTTTCTCCTCTTTTATCTACCCTCGCGAAGTCGCACGACAAGACAAAATGAAAAGAAAAAAATAATAACAATTAAGGTTCAACTTACTATGAAAAAAAGATCCCTTTGGACTTCCGCAGCAGATGCGTACAAAATGAAGGGAAGACGACCAGAATACAATGAAGATATAACCTTTGGCAAAAAAGACGCAAATGTTTTTTCTTTTTCGTGTAGACGTGTTGTATATGTTGATGTGGGATGTTTGTAACGGGACGGGGGTGGGACCTTTTTTTACTTTTAACTTTCGCAACTTAACGAACCCACGACCGGCCTGTTGACATGCTTGTCGTGATGGGACAAAGGGGAGGGGGCATGGAGTTGGTGCTGGGGGACACGCCCAACATTTCTTCTAAGGAATTGCTGCTCATAAAAGCCGGGGGTAGGCCATAAGGCGATGTGGATGACGCCATCGAGGAAGAGTTGACCGACGACGAGGGTGAAGATGAGCACGAAGTTAGCGTCGTGGGCAGCGAGGACACACCTCCCATATGGGGGAAGTTGAAGTCCAGCGAACCATCCATTGAGAGTTCGTGTTTGATGACTTCATCTACATTGCAGTCAAACCCGCCTTGCAAAGTGTCCAAGCTCAGGTCCAAGTCCTGAGGCATGGGTCCATTGTTGTTTAAAGCGCCCATGAGTTGCGACATCATCTGCGACGGCGTTACCATCACTTCTTCTTTGAGACTTGCGGAGCCATTGTTGCCGGTACTTTGTCCCAAGGCGGCTCGCAACAACGTGGCAGCGGTGGTGTCAAACGACGTCAAAGAAGGCGACCGGTACCCGTTGGTAGGTGACGTCCGCATGCCTTCCGGCGATAAGTGCAACGAGTTCGTTTGATGCGAAGGCGACAAAGCCTGAGGGAGAGAGAAAGTGTTCGAAAAAAGAACTTGTTATAGTATGTTTTGTTCGGCATAGGTTAGAAAAAAGTTGCGAGGTAAGAACTTGTAATTAATACTTGTAACGAAGGCATGTAAGGCGGCGGTGGGACGTCTGCGTGGGCGGAGTTTAGAAGTCGCTGCGGTGAGCGTTTGGCATCGTTGACGTAACTGGGTGGTGCTGTGTAGCTAAAGCCTGCTGGCGCGTGTTGGGCCTGACTATGTTGGGGTTGCTGAGAGGGTTGAGGCAGAGTAGTGGGGAAAGAGAAGTTGCTGGCGAGGAGGCTGTCGCTGTCGTTACTGGCTGAGCCCCCTGCCACGCGGAATCCATTTTCTCGGATCTTCATACTTTCGCTGAGGTTGTCCACCAGTTGATCTGTGTTGAACCGCGGCTCCAACGACGCCACGTGGGGATGCGCGGAGTGGCGGTACATCGCCGGGGTGGCATATTCGGGACTCCACGGTTCCAAGAGATCGGCCTCCAGACCCAAAGCCGGAATTGGTGACAGCCGCCCACCCACTGAAGAAGCGTTGGACGACGCCCGGGGTCGGAAGTCGCCAGGACTAAGCTGGAAGCCTCCCAGTACAGGATGCAGTTGTGGTGACTCCGGAAACATATCCAAACCTTCGGATATAGACGAAGAAGGCGACGGCGTGGTTGTAAGTCCCGCCCGCAGTGCTTCGACCTATTTTCCCCATAACAAAAATTGTTACTTTTTTTGCTTAAAGTTACATCTTTATATGGATCAAGTTTCTTTGTTGCTACAAAAACGAACTTTTCTCTAAAAATAGAAATAAAAAGAAAAGGTACCTTCTTCTTGACTCGCCCTCGCTTTTTCTCGTACTTGGACGTTTCCATGGAAGTAGCTCGTCTCCGTGCCGATTTACCAGGTTTTGCATCGGGGTTGATCATCCACCAGGAAGATTTACCTGTTCCTTCATTCTGCACTCGCATAAACCGGTTGTGCAGCGACAAATTGTGACGGATGGAGTTCTATTACCGTAACAAGATAAAAAATTTAAACAAATTAATTGCTGTCGTCTACAGGCTCGCTAACGATCACACGAAATCTACTAACGTCATTAATCTCCCCGTCATTTTTTAATCCGCCAAAAATCCACCCGCCTAGAAAAACCGCTCGACAAATGACTTTTTGCTTCCGTTTTTTTATTTCTACTTTTTCTACCACCACTTCTCTTATGTACCAACTACGTAAGTGCCGTGACCCAAAAATTAATTCTCTTTTCCACGTTAAAAAATAACTTTCTCTGATGCCCTACAACGTCCACAGGCCTATTTCCAATCTTTCAGATACGATTTCCTTTCTGTTTTCTTTCTTTTTTTAAGGTCAACAAAAAAAGGACAAATTATGCAACGTCTCAAAAGTTCCCTAAGGGAAGACCAGTTTAAGTCAGTCCATATTAACGTTCAACGTCTCTCCTCTCCAGCACTGAAAAAAAAGGTAAAAGAACAAAATTGGAACTTCATCAAGCTATGCAAATCACGCTTCATCACGTGATTTCGCTCGAATCACGCGGTGAGAGCGTGTTCGTCTCCTTTTATCTTTTTTTGAATACGCATGTTCATATTCAATTTCTCTGTCGAGTTAGCTATCCTTCTGTTCCTCCGAACGACGAAAAGAAGATTATTTCTGGTTTCATTTTTCTTGCGTTACGCACTGTGGGCAGTCGTTCCCAGAAACGTGGGACTCGGCAGATTA
The DNA here is from genome assembly GCA_020615345.1 of Triops cancriformis. Taxonomy (NCBI): domain Eukaryota; kingdom Metazoa; phylum Arthropoda; class Branchiopoda; order Notostraca; family Triopsidae; genus Triops; species Triops cancriformis. The sequence continues at coordinate 8,997 of JAHZNP010001525.1, forward strand.
GCTACAAAGCAGCCATTTGTGTGTGAGTAACAAGGATCTCGAAAATGAACTGGATAGTGGTTGTTTAGCGATAGCGATAAGCTAAGCAAAAGGCCAAGAAGTACATCAAAGTTGGTTAGGGGGAAGAAATGAGACAAAGTCCAAGGTGAAAATGAGAAACTTGCATAGGTTTCTTGGGGACTTGGTTTCTTGTTAGCGCAGCGAACTCGGAGGCGAGATACAGCGCTGATAGACGTGGCGGAGGAAGAGAGAGAAATGGAACAGAACGAGAAGGCAGGGGAGATAATGATAACCCGTAAGCTATGCGTCCACATGTCCATCACGTTCTCGGACCCGCTCAGCTCTTTCTTTCCACACCCATTTTTCTCGAACACCAGCAACGAGCCAACACTTTTTTTTACTTAGTGCATATCATGATTGCTCAGTTTTGAAGTTGCGAAACAGACAACGCTTTTACGTTCTCCATAAATGATTTAAAAAGCTCTGATAAGCTTCGTCAAGCAAGGTTCGTCTGACTCCTTTTTCATTACACTCCTTTTCTGTACTCGAGCGCCTGTTTATTACGCAATTTTGATCTTATTTCTCTACACTTTCAAATGAACTAAAAAAATAAGTTTTCTTCCACGACTACAGCAGTCCCGACTCAAATGTTAAATCTTCAGCATAACTACTCGGAACTTATCCTGAGCTATTGCTAAGTCAGACGCTATTGTGTTCCCAGCACCAACTATTTATGTGACGGAATACCAAATGTGTACATTTGCTGCACAATACAACAAAGAAATTAAAATGATATTATGTAATATTATAAAGAACGCGAAAAAGAGGACTTCTGCTACATAGCGAACTGGGAAATCGCTTATTCTAAATTCTGCGAGTAATTGGATACTTTGCCAAAACCGAAAGCAAAAAAAAAAAAAAAAAAAAACTTGGTAGGTTCCTTTAATTCAGAATTAAGCTTTAAATGACCCAGCTGTTTTAAACGGTTTATCGAAACTTTCAAACAAAGGTACACAACACTTTTCTTATAAAAAACTGTTTTTCTCGAAAAGAAACAAGGTTTCGTAAAGCCCTATTTCAGTATGCCTAGAAGCGGGACCGTTCATTGAGATCCATTCAAAGCCCTACTTTTGCGGTCTTTCCCCCTCCTTCCCGTTTTTTCCCCTCCCGCACGCAACACATACACACGCGCGATGAAGCAATCTCCCGTTTCTTTTTTTTCTGGGTTCCTCTTTCTTTCGCTTTTTACTTCCATGAAGGTCTACATATGCAACGAAACAACGCTATGGACACTACCACGTCACAAGGCCGGGCCTAACAAGTTTTGTGACGTCACGCGATTGAGCAATCCTGGGCCACACATTATACAAACCTTTAAAAAGGCATATGATCCGATTTTTACCAGCCTCTTCCAATTTTCCCCATGTGATTAACACCTATCCTCATTCTCGGGCTCTTCTTTCGTTTCTTTTTTTTTCGTCCTCGAGTAATAAAAATGCAGCAGGGCTTGTTGATGCCCCACGACCCCTTCGACTTGGGTACGTTCCTCCATACTTAATACCCTAACATCTTGCCAAATTTTCGCCAACGGTGTCTTTATCTGAGCTACGACTTCCAATTCTCCGTTTTTCTCTTCAAACTCAAGCACATATGCTGGCCCCAAAGGAAAAGACTTAGGTTGGCGTGAGAATTCCTCCACTTGCCCGAATAGTGAGCATGTATGTACGTGTGTGAGCCAAACGGGTTCTAATGCACCCTTTCTTCAATAGGACCTGAATTGCACCTTTATTGCCACCCTCTTCTTCCTTGGCTGAACCCAACCGGAAACTTTCAAATAAGCGACTATCAATTTCCACAGAAAACGCCCTGATATACCTCCTTCCCCCCCTCCTCGTTTGAACAAGTGAAAAGGGAGCAGGTTGGGGGCTCTTGGAAGCAGCCAAGAAACTTCTATAGTATTAGAACGATGTGTGTGTGCAGACTTGTCTGCCTTATATTTGTGTATGTGTATGTGATGAACGATGCTTTCTGAGCATTCACGCTGATAAATGGAACGCCACCAACTTGCCTATCACGCATATTAATCACCCTTCCCTCTCTCCCAACTTTCTTTTTAAAAAATTCTCTCCCGCAACCCTCACGTTTTCATCAATTTCCTTCCAATTTGTTTGAAAAAACTCGAAAACTTTTTACGACCATTCCAACGATTCCCACTTCTCTCCCTTTCCCCCGATTCATTTCCGCTATCTGAACCACTTATTCCTTGACCTCTTTCGAACTCCCAACCTTGCGATGCCTGATAGTACCGAAAAGATCAGTTAGGTCAATCCAGGTCAGCTCACCTGACCTTATCGCCTGATAAGGCATAGTCCCCTGAAGCCGGGGTAGATAGCCACGTACCCGAGAGTCATCAGCAGAGCCGTACGTGATAAGTCAGTTGAAGACTACACATTTTACTTCTTCCAACACGGAAAAGTGTCCAAATGACCTTAGGTTTTCTTAAACCGCCCATATCCCACTAGATGGTGTTACTGTTATATCCGCTTGCCATTTTCCTCGCACGTTTTTCTAGCGGCTTCTGTTCCCCCCTTCTTCCTTTAGCAATCCCTCCCCCCTGCTACTTCGTCCTTTTTGGTTCCCCTTTAGGGGTTCAAGCGAGGGGAAAACTAGGTCAGGGCACCCAGAGAGCTCAGGTCAATTTCACATGAGGTCTCGCGAGGTCCACTTTCACAAGGCGAGAACCCAAAAGGCTCAGTCGAAGGTTCCCCTAAAGTAATATTATATGGTATCCCGTCCTACTGTGCATTCCCGATACTCCCAAACGCCACTACTGGGTTCAAGAAGGATGCATGCCAAGATTCTTTCGGGGGTCTTGGGAGACCTCGCGAAACTTGCGCCTAAAAATACCCCCGATCATCCCCCCATTCGCGTATAGTGTCCTAAACGAACGGGGCACATGGAGCTGGTATGCCAGTCGAACGTTTCTAAACTTAACGGTATCCTTTTTTCTCTTCCCTTCATCTCCGTTCCTCAATTTAAAACTCCCAACAGAAGGCAAGCTCACCCCTTTTATAAACCCTCATCTCAAATATGCCGAAGAAAAGGGGAGAGACTCTTTTCGACAAAATCCCGTTAGGTCAAAACCTTACTTGACCCCTTAGCGTTTTAACCCCCGTCCGCCGTTTCTTTTTTGCACTTTGGCAGTCTTCGACTCTCTGCTACCAGCCGTTACTTTCAACCCCTTCCCTCCCCTGGAAAAAAAGCGAGTAACAAAACGTTTACCCTCTTTCCCTGGCCTCAGCTTGGGTATAACACCTGGATATCAAAAAGGTTCTTTTGGCGCGAAAAAAAGACAGGCAAGAATGCTCATATGCGAACGGGAAAGAAATCGCACACTTAGCAAAGGGAAGGGTAGTTCTCGTTAGTAGTACTTGCCATCATGCATTCCCACATGCATTACTCGAACGAAACTTCCACGCATGTCTGCGTCCTCTCCTTGTACTCTTTTACTCCCTTTCTCCTCTTTCGCCATTGTGCCTAACCCCCATGTCTGATGGCGAAAGTGGGTAAAAATGTTCGCCCCCTTTTGTCAAGTAACGAGTACTCAGTACCAGACCTTGAATGTAACCTTGGATCGCCCTTGTCTAATCTTCCTACCCTTAATACTTCCCAACCTTTTTCTAACCACCTTCCAAATTCAAGCCTGACCGGCGGAAAAAAATTTGCCATGGTTTTACTAGCTCCCCAATTTCTCCTTTTTTTGCGGTGTCATAAAAAACGAAAGCGAGCGCGGACAACGGGTCAGAGTAGGAAATTCAGCAACCTTTCTAATGACGTTTCTGAAAATGTGTAACCTTCCACGAAGGATGTATACAAGAGTACTCTTGTATTTCTACTTTTGGGATTTCGGATTCTCGCGGACATGAAAGGATCCAAGCCGTAAGTAAGTACAACTTCCCCGACTATCGATTGATGAGGGCAAAAGTATCAATCTCCACACACACTCCCTTTAGTACGAGACACACACGTGTAAAGGAGGGATTATAAGCCGGGGGAAGTGTGTGTGGGGAGAGACGGGGGAGGCAGAAACGAAGGGAGAAGGGCAAAAATGCGGGACGCGAAACACACCTGTTAAAACTGCGGGGCTCTTTTTCTATTCTTTCCTGCTGAAAATGTGCTTTCTCACCGTAGCTGGCGGTACGTACAATATGCGGTGCCAGTTTTGCTTTGCCTTTTTCCTTATCAATTTACTTTCATTGTAGGTCTCGGTAACCCTTTCCGCTAATCAAACGGAACATCGGTCGTTCGACACTTTCACATTGCCGTACCTCGCATGATTTTACGTTATTGCGCCTTTTTCCCGTGCTGAATATTATGACTAAAGAGCATTGGAAAAGGGTAGCCAAGTAGAAATGGAGATAAATGACACTCCAACTTGAATCATTTTCGGGAAAAAAAATGAAGAAAAATTTCCTAGGACTTGTAAAGAGACCTTACAAGTTCGCTTAATGGTGGGGCTGAAAAGCTGCGACCATCAATCTTGTCATTTTTCAAATTCGGGTGTAAACGGGGTTCGCAAGTTTGAGGGGGGAGGTGGAGGCTGATGAGAATGTAAGAAGGAGGGCAAACACAAAGAAAGGTGTGATAGGTCCTGTCCTCGCGCCTACCTTCCACCCTCATTTTATTACATCTTACCCTGATACTTTAGTTATCGACTAAGATATGTTTGCATCACAGGTGAGTAAAAGTTGATAACGTTTTACTTTTTATCTTTTAACGCGTGATTGCAGCAGAGCATACATATTTTCAACGGCGTAAATGACATTAGCGACCCTCCTAATGGGCGCGTCAAAACCATAAAAAACACTTTCTACTTTATTTTACTACCATAGTAAGTTGCTTTAATTCTCGGAAAAAAAGGACATCGGAAAAGAGAGGAGGGGCTAAGGCTTCCAATAGCCAAGTGGACGCTTTTCCGCGCATTTCTGACCCTTCTTCGCTTTGCCCCCCCTCCCCCCAAGCTTCGTCAAAGCTCGCTCCTTCGCATGTTCAAGAGATGGGAAAAGCTAAGGTCAATAAGCTAATTAGCAGGCCTAAAAAAAATACCATTAACTACGCTCTAAAAATGCAACCGAGAATCCACGTGTTGACTCAAAGAAGGGGGAGAGGACGTGAGGGGGATACTCATTATGTCTCTTCTCGAAATGTGGAAAAACAAGTAGTAATAGCTACAACTCCACAAGCTCCCGTCTGGACCTTACCTTCCAACCTGCTGAAGAATTCGAATCGCCTTTATCCTTGAAATAGGGCACGTTCTGCACCATCCAATCATAGATCTGCGACAAGGTGAGCCGCTTGTCCGGCGAGTTCTGAATGGCTTGCGTAATTAAGTCTGCATAGGACATGTTGCCCCAGGCGTTACGCCGTGAAGAATTTTTCTTAGCTGCCGCCGCTGCCGCTGCTGCCGCCGAAGCGCTGGTGGCGTTGCCATTTGTCCCGTTCACCGTTCCACCGCAACCCAAGCCTACGCTGGACCCGTTTAGGCCTAGTGGGTCGACGAGACTGGCCGCGGATCCCGGTCCGCACGAGGAAAGATGGACATTGGAGCCCAAGTGTTCCAAATCCACCACCACATCTTCATCTTCTTCTTTGATATCGACGAAATTATCCGGGCGCGGTAACGGCCAAGTATTGGAACGAGCCCGCTGCTGCGGTTCAAAACTCGGGTCCAGATCCAAATCCAAGTTTGGATCCATCCCTGTAGCTGGGTAGAGAGTTTGGGAGCGCAGTTTGTCTGCCGATTTGTATTTGCTTCTCGTGTCGACTTCTGCCTCTTCGCGAGTCTTAAACCAAATTTGGCTGGTTAACCTTGAGGAAAAACGGGGGGCTTGCTGTGGAGTTAACCCGAGTTGTGTAGCTCCCCGTGTGCCGATTATTATCGTGTTTTTAGTACGGTTCAGGCAGGCACATGGCCAACAACGCACTAGCCTTGTACTCTTCGGCTCCGAACAATCACAGCTGTGTCAATAAAATGGTAAATTTGCGCCTGTTTAATACGCTGTGTATGGTTGCAAAGGGAGAGGCTTGGTCAATCGAGACGAGCAACGTATTTTTGTATGTAGTAACCACGACGACTACTACTACTACTACTACTACTACGTAGTTCCAAGTAGGCAGTGAGCAGCGGTGATGGACAAGTCAGGTTCGAATCTTGCCACCTCCTTAGTAACCCTTTCACTCGGACGATTCCAACTTTTTTTTCTTTCACTGATGATACGCGGTTCATAAACGTAAGAAAAGAAATGCACTAGTTCTTCCTGATCGTGTCACTGCGCCGGCTGTTGGGCTTGAAGATACATGAAATCAAAACATCCTTGGCAGTTGAAGAGTTAAATACAAAGCGCTACAGCAAGCTCACAGCTCGATGTTCACTTCACCAAGGCCGCGCAGCTACTAAAGTAAAGGACTTGGGCTCCGTGCCAGTCAGTCCAATCTCCCAACGCCCACCAAGTCCTCGTGCCATATACGGCGGACTGAGCTATACGAATGCTCTCTGGCAAACTTACAAAGAACTAAAGCGAGGAAATCCCGGACACCCAGGCGATGCCGCGCGACTTTCAAATGAACTGATTATCCTCAGCCTACTACGTTTGTCAAAGAACCGTTCCAGTATTACCCAAGGATTTTATAATTTGTTCGCTTCTTATTTATTTGTACCAATGTCAATACCATACGTATGTGTTAAGAATACCGGTGTTACTTTTCACGCGCTAGCGAAAAACAGGAAAAAAAAGGAACTCGGAAGCCAGACAGTTTACTCTCAAGAGCCCTAGTGTAGCGTCAATACTCATCTGCAATCGGCGTTCAAGTGTGTGTGCCTCATTAAAAGTTGCACGGGAACGGGGTGGAAAAGGTGCCCTGCAAGGGAGCAAACTTGCTTTGGCTTTGCCTTGTATAAAGTTCACGAGCAATTCGCCAATCGCGCCATGGAAGAACCTGACCAAACTCCGGGAATAGGTTTCCGCAGCACCGAGCCACCCTCTCTCCCGCCCTCTTTCTTCTTCCTCTTTGTAAATCTTGGGTGCGAGTAAAAGCACTAGTGGGTAAACATGCGGGGCTCCCGCAACATAAACAGGGGAGCCAACGGTAGCGTTAACTCTCGTTTCTCACTCTCTCTCTCTTACTGGCTCATACTACCTCTCGCCCTTGTCCCTCATTTGCATATTCCAAGCTACAAAAGAACGCGGAATGGAAAGGAGCGCGGGGAGAGCCAGTACCAACTTGTTGCAAATTTGCTACACGCGCAGTGAAATTCTATGCACTTCTAAAGGAAAGCCACTGCTGGGGCTTGCCAAATGTTGGACTCCTCCGGGTTTATTGAGTACGATGACTGACGAAGTCCTCGACGACTTTTCTTTGCTCTTTTATTGCGCATCACGTTTCCCCTTATCTAAAAGGTGGGGAGACCCAGACCAGGCAATCCAATTAACTAAAACTGCCTCGTAATAAAACACAAGCACTGGATGCAATTCCCAGATTTCATTTTCGCTAATAGAAAAAAAGTACGATAAAACTCCAATATTAAAACTTTCCGTCAGCTGCGATAAAAAGCGAATAAGGGAAGTCGCTCGAAAGAAGTAAAGCCCGTTTTGCTATTTTTTTTCTGTCGTCACTCAGCGTTAGAAAGTGTGGGCGTTTCTGCAAACTCCACAACCCAAGGCAAACTCCTCGCCCGTAGGGGGATGCTGCACGTGGAGTGGGCATTCCTCTCCTTCTAGCTGCCGTCCTTTCGGTCCTTAACAGAGCCAACAGGAAAGAAAAACATAAGTTTTCTACAAACAATTAAAAAAAGAGTAGCAAGGTTATCGTACCAGCAGGACAGGTTGGTAAAGAGTGTTTAGGCAACTCCGTGAGGTGGCGAAAGTCGTCATGGCAAGCGTTGCAGAAATGCGTGGTGCCAAAACAGAAAAAGACGGCCACAGAACAACAATATCGACATTTGTACTCCAGGAAGTCGGTGCCATGGCGAGGACACATTTGGGCGCGTGAAACGTCACTGCAACCGCCACAAACTAGCTCAGATTCGTCGAATAATTCCGCAGCAGGACCTGCCTCCGCCTCGCAACGCGCTTCGCCTCCATAATACGCCTAACATTGCATCACAATCTAATAAGGGTCCTAAGTCACGATTTTCTTCCTTACCTTGTTGCATTTGAAACAAACATAGTATGCGTAGCGTTCCATGGCAAAAACTGCTGGGTCTTTACTGGTCACATCTAATCCTTCGTATTCAAGCCGCATGAGAGCCTTGCGCCTAACGTCCGCGTACAGCTCGTGAATTGGTGCCAAAAATTCTGCTAATCGTTCGTGCTCCATGGGAACCTAACGAACCGATGATAATAATTAACCAAAATGGTAGAAAATGGAGTGGTTTGTAAAAAAAAAAAAATGATCCTCTACCTTGCAAATAGGACAGAGCGAAAAGCCGAAAGTAATGCGAGGACCGGTCCATTTCCTAGTCAGCACACTTCTGCAGCAATGCCAGTGGAAAACGTGTCCGCAACCCAGCTGTTATGGGAAAACGGAAAGAAAAAGAGTTCAGTTAATGACGTGCCCTCAGTCGTTTTTCGGTTGATCTGTCCTTGTCTTTTCCTTTTTTTTTTTGCTAAAACGCAGTGAAAAAAAAATGAAATAGAAAAAACCGGGTACCTGAATGGCTGGAGCAGCTGAAAGGGCATCCGTGAAACAAATCATACACATGTCATCCGCATCTTGTTTCAAACTGGCAAGGGAATTGCAGCCCTGTAGACACGGCAAACATTGGCTTTCCTCTTTTACACCGCCGCAGGTGTGCCCGCAAGGCAAAACTTCGCTACAAGCTCGCTTGGCATGTTCCTGCGATGTAGAAGTCAATGGCACATTAAATGTACATATTTCACAGTGACTTAAAGTGTTACCTGGCATTCTGGCTCTGGACAAAAAGCTGAACTGCTCCAGCCAATGGGGAGCTTCCCAGCGCAAAAGCGACAACGAGGAGCGTGGCTAAGGTTCACTTTAGTGCTACTTAACGCATTACCTCCAGCTGAACCTACGTGAGGCGAAAGACGGAAGTCAAGCATGGCTTTTGAGTTCCGCGCGTCCGAAAGCGCCAAAAGCCAAAAGAGTTTGATGCGACCACATCCTTCGTGCCAATCCACACGAACCGCTTCTTCCTCTTCTTTGCAAATCTTTCGAAATCATGAAAGGAAGATTATTAAATCACGAAAATTAATAGGACACTGAAACCAAGGACTTAATCCTTCACAATGTTTTGCCCGTTCATTTGTCTTCATATCAACACTTTCAGATTACTAAGTGCATAAAAAATGCTATAGGGAAGAAAACGGTAGCTTGTACTTTTTAAAAATACTAGTGTCTTGATCAGTGGCGTAGGAAGGGGGGGGGGCGGTCCGCCCCGTGTACCATCACTGAGGGGGTGACAAAAGGGCAAAATGTTTTTTTTTCTTTCGCGGAGTGTTGGGGGATCACAACACTTTAAAAAGTAATATGAATTAAAACGAGTTAATACAAATGACTTCGCCTGGCAATTAATTAACCTCAACACGTCAACATAATACGTACTGAAACTTTTTAGTTGAGGCAACAAACGCCGGTCAG
>JAHZNP010001526.1:0-18651 GCA_020615345.1 Triops cancriformis
TTTGGTGACCTTCTCAAAACTCGGGGCTAATCCCCCTGAGAGAAAAGGGCTGGCCAAAACCCTTTATGCGCTGGAACCACTTCAATTGACCCCTAGTTAGCGTTCTGTGTTTCTGTCACACAGCTTAACACAGGCATATTTTCTCTATATATCTTTACTCTTAAGCCGAAATCCCAAGATGAGCCGTTGCCAGCCCTAGTGACAACGATTACAGTTGCCAACCCTTAATGTATGGAGTAGTTCGTGAACTGTAAACCAGATTTTTAGGTTTCAGTCTACTTTTGCCCCGTATGACAAGACCTAAGTTAATTGTTATGGTTGTTTTCCTACAAATGACCGGGTCTGTGATTTGGGTCGGATCCGGATCTTTCTCGATACGGATCTAATTCTTTTAAAAATTTTGCTGTAGCTGATCGGATCGCCTGATGTTAACCAACTATAGAAAGTGATCGAGGACTTGGAGAAAAAGATCCAGAACATTGCTCACATGATCAAATGTGGGCATATAGTGAATTGCACCTATCAAGCACAGGATACCATGCACTACTGAACTGGATTCAGAACAGGAATCCGTGTACTGGATTGTCTAGGTTTATGAGAAGCTTGTAAAAATTACTGTGTTTTGTATTGGCAGTGTATTAAAGCAGCCAGTCCCCTTTCCGTTAATAAGGAAGTGGGACAGGCAGCATCGATATCCCATTACCTGTGTACTACCTTTTTACAGTTCTTGACGTTCGTTAATGTAAATCAGCGGTCCCAATCTTATCGGTGTTAAGATTCTGTTCCATGGAATAATTTTTGTTCTTTATTTTCTAGGCACTCTTTGCTAGGCTTTGCTACAACTTCAAGACGAAGGTAAACAAACATTTTAAAGTTTTTTGTAGCTTTTATGCCTATAAATGCTTTACAAGCTTCTTCTGTGACACATTTAGCCTTTCAGCTGCTCATAGAGCTGAGGCACGTAGTCGTCCCATTGAGCTTTGTAAAAGTTCATGGCAACCGGATTGCCCAAGTTGTACTTTTTCGCGAAGTTGCGAGTAGAGAATTTCGGTCGATAGGACACCGTGCTGAATTGCAGAAGACACGAATTAGTAATCAACATCGGCAATATAAAGTTATAATGAAATGAGTACGTTCTGGACGCGATTGGTTCATCAGGGGTTTAGCGGCTGAAGTTGCTGGTACAGCAAAAAGACGTAACGATGAAGACCGGCTCCTCGTGGAGGTCCAGAACCGACCCTTGGAGATGTCCAAGTCTTCTCCCGGATTGTTAACTACTAGCCAATGAAGCCATTCGCGGAATTCGGGATCTTAAGGCGACAGAGCTTCGGGATCTTGAAGGTAAACAATTTTCGAGAATGATTTTCCGTCTACATTAAAAGAGAACATAACTATTTGATGTATAATTTACCCGTCATGCAAAGTGTATAAAGGACACTAGGTTGAGTATTAAACGTGATCTTGGGTGGGTTCTTCACTTGCGTTGGAGTTAGTTCACTCCCCAAGTTGATTTCACTGTTCTCGTATTGAACCTAGGATAAGAACTAACCAAAAAATAAAATAAAAATAACTAATCAAAGTGACCTAAACAGTAAGATTGCTATATTACCTTCAATGTTGCACAAGGAAGCAGGCCCAGGACGTCGGCCATTGCTCCGTGCTTGTCCATACCGGTAGTCGATGTAAAATACCAACAAAAAACGTGACAGCACGGAGTGTATGAGAATTCTAGAGAGCGGAATCAGATGTATCGAAGTCCTGCGAGTGTAAAGTTACATCTCCGCATGTTCTAATTTGCAAAAGGACACCATATATGTTAACAGGAGTCAAGATAATAATAAAATACGAAACCCAACTTGAGTTAAACTACTTTAAAGGTTTTTGATCATTAAGTAGATCGAGGTTAAACTATTCATGGGGTACAACCGTGAATAAAACAAGATAAAGAGTGTAAAATTTTTTAACTAGCGAAAACATGTACGGGAGGTGCAAGTCCCGATTTGTGGCTTTGAAGGAAGTTGTAGCTGCGTGCTGCGATGAATCTCAGTCAGGGTTGAATTATCGCGGTCTACCCTTTAATCATGGTAAATACCGCGGTAGACATTTTTACAGCTCTCTTCGAATCTCAGTCAGGGTTGAACTATCGCGGTCTACCCTTTAATCATGGTAAATACCGCGGTAGACATTTTTACAGCTCTCTTCTATCGCAGTAAATTTAAAAGTGTCACAACTACCGCAAGCGCTTAGAATTAATTCGCCGTATCGGTAAAATTGGCAAACTGACCTTGAAGCCAGCTCCTTGGCAGTTGGCTGGACATAACGTCACACCAAGTTCCTTAAACCATTCGCTTGAGATCGCGTGACTAAGCGACAATCGGTTATTGCTGGTTCCTTGATTCGAAATTACTCTACCTGAGGCCGAGATTTCTAGCTACGAAAAGTCCATGTCGTAGCTGAGTCCTAAGTTGACTACATCTCATTGAACACTGACGAGCGCCTAGAGCCCTTTCATGTGTGCGTAATACTTATACCTAAAGTTTCCTTATAATTGTACGGGATGTAGTGGCCGAGCGTTTCAAAGCGTTTGTTCCACGATCGTGAGGTTGCATGCTCGAGCCTTGGTTATTTGTATTTAAGAAGTACAGGCTCTTCAGAATATATTCCTCCGTCCTCCATTAATACGAGTTTCTTCCTGGTTCTCCCTAGTCTGGAGGGCGAGGTAGCTCGGGATGCCGAGATGCGTAGGGTGCGGGAAGGCCAGGACGAGTACGAGGGATAGGAACCGGCTAAGGGAGGAGCAAGGAAGGGAAGGAAGGCGGAGTTCCAGTCTTTCACATTTTCTGAGGTTAACTTTTTGAAGGTTTTCCCCTTGAACAACGTTCTTCGTACGAAAAATAACCCAGAAAAGGCCTTTCCAGCTTGGGAAGTTAACCACGTCCAGTTTTTTCGACTTTTGACCAATGACAAGCCACTGATTTCAGGAGGTCGCATTTTTTGGCGGAGATTTGAAAAAGTGAAATGCTGTAGAATGTATTTAAAAAATACCAAACAATACAGCAACAAAACCTGTTGCTCCATCTGCACATCAAAACTGGGTAGTTTTTCCTACAACCATTCAACCACTGCCCCTGAAGAGTACCACTTAGAGGGGGATGGGATTAGATGGCCTGGTGTCCTGGCTATCAAATGAGGTATTGTACGCTTGAAAAACACAAACAATAACACCAAACACCCATGAAAACTGGAGGCTCCTCCGACTGTCCAAAACAAGATACCGCGGATACAATTTGGACTTGGGTGTAGTGCGATTTGTCCGTGTGTTTTGCCATAAGTAAACTAATCGGTAGCCTTTTTTAAAAATACATAATAGACTTGAAATATCTAAACGAAACTTAACAGTTATACTCCCTTTCGATATAGGAATCATCCTAGCTCAAGTTAGTGCAAGGAAACTCACGATTTTGTAAAAATGATTATTCACAACAAGAAAAGGCAATGCAAATGGCTGAGTCCAAGTCGTACTAAATCATCCCTTTGGAGTTTAAAATCTCGTACCAAAAAGGACAGCGATTTTAGAACAAATCTTTGGAGGAGTTATTCTCCAACTTGTCAGCTACATAAAAGTAATTTTTATTTTACTTTTAGATACGCATTATGAGTGCTACAACGAAATAATCAGGACCTGTTTCTTACAAAAAGTGCCAAAAATTCAAGTCTTTATTTATTTTCTCAAAAACGGTTCAATATTTTTCGACGAAAATTTCCTCATGAAAGCTTCGTCGTATTCACTAAGTGTACAATTTTTTTCAGATCCAAACCTGTCGTAGTTCATTGGTAATGATTTTTGTACGGTTTGTCCCACGTGTAAACTGTCCCATCCCTCCTCTACCTTGAATACCTTGAGACAGTCGTTTACTTTCTATCCACGATAGCCGCTCTTCAATTCCAACGCTCTTTTACACATTTCAGATTGTCTTAAGAGAACCCGGATCTGGTTAGCCAAAATTTTGGTTATTTGGATTGAATAGTCTGTAACCAGTGCTACTTGTTGTTGGGTGAAAAAAAAATTCAAGCACTACAAGACCGCTATAATACGCTTTTAACATAATCAGGCGGGAGGCGTAGCCTACGTCAGGATTTTAAAAAGCCAGAAAGCGATTAGAATAGAAAGGGCTTGTACTCGAATCAACTGTGCCACATCACTTGTCTCGCAAATGTCGGAAATAAGGCACGAAAACCCCCCACCCCAATTAATATATAATACATCACAACTGTCTCACTCAAAAAAGAACTGGGATGCCCCAACGCCAGAACACGCCAAAAAAAAGAAACATAACCCCGAAACTAACCTTTAGGCTTTCAACATAGATAAGATAACGTCCCTTAATACTCTCCCGATCCCTACAGCTCAATTCGTAAACTTTTTTGCACGTGATACATGTTTCGTTCATTTTTTCTTTGTAAACAAGAGAGGCCAATGTCAGCTTTGATATGCTCGTAACGCTCCGTAGCATGGAATGTCAATCCTTTACAACGTAACTGGTGATGCAACTAACCCACTACTACCACTTGGGTTGCAAGGCTCGGAATTCCCATTTGTGGTAATTATTGCCTGGGTCACACGGCAGTAACGTCAAGTGGTTCGTTTGCGGATGAACCGCCAGACAGCGCCGTAATACTTTATGCAACAGAGTCTTGCTTGACTGAAAAACACAAATAACAATATAGAATAATATAACAACAACAATGTAATACGATATTGCGTTACTAAGGTGACATAGTTCGTCTTTAAAATTAATAACTAACAAAAAAAAGAAAGAGTTTAAGCGAAGCAATGAAGATGTATGAAATAGATGAAGAGCATCTCAAATTTATTAAATCTAACAATAAAAATATTGAAATAAAAAAAGTACGAAATCAATAATAAAAAAATAGATAAAGCTAAGATTTAGTGTAAGAAAAAGGAATGAATAAACAAAACACTTCCAAAGGAACTCAATAAATGTAACACTGAAAGAACCATTTACAGAGAATGAATTTATGAAAAAATCTCCTTTAATCCAATTAAAATCCAAATTAAAGGATAATGAAAATAACATTAACATACAAATTAAATGATAAAATCATGGAAAATGAACTTAATTTATCGAAATACGTAAAATATTTATTTAGAGAACACTCAAGGACGAAACAGCAATAAAATCAGTTTCATGAGAAAAGTACCTCGTCGTATTGCCAAGGACCATCCACAGTGCCCAGTCTACAAACTACCAACTTGACTCCTTGGTTATCTGCGTTCACGCAACGTTCGCCTACTCCCAATTGTCCTTCGGAGTTCAAACGCATCAACTAATTCAAGAAACAAACGGTTAGCCAACAGAAACTAATCCAAATAAACATATAAATACCCGAAAATAACTACAATAGTTAAAAAAATAACTGAAAGGATATACGCTATGTATTGCTTCGTTGTTTATTCATGTCCCTTCAGCTAGTTGTGTATTCATTTTGTTATTTGGACTTATTATTAAAACTTTATATTTAGTATTTAAACATATTTTTTATATACAATATGTTGTATTTTCTAATATCAAATTTATTTTTTAGAATATTATGATCTTTTAAATAATATTGTTACTGAATTTTTAGAATTTCTACAATAATATTTTCTTTTCGATATTTTTAAATATTAGTTTGATTTGCAATATTGTTTTATATTTTCAAATATTAGTCTGATTTCAATATTTTTTATATTTTCATTATTCCATTATTTTCGTTACTTGGTTGTTTCCGAAGCCATGGCAATGCGAAATGCCCATGAGACTGGGCGGACTGTGACCCATGGTATCCAGGCACTGGCCGACCGCGACGTTCTTCAGTTCGCCCCAATGGACGTTAGGGGGCAGCTCTGGGTACTTGTCGAGGACGTCGTAGGCAATGTTGTCCATGAACCATTGGAAACTCTTGCAGCTCAAGCGGTGTTTCAACGCCAACTGCGTCGTAATGTTACCAGCGTCCAAAAAGCGCGCCATGGGCTCTCTGGTGTAGAAGAATTCCTTGTACTTGTCGTCAAACCACACTTCAATGACGCGCTTGTAATTCTGTGGAAAATGAAAAGAAAATCGATCATTAGCTAACTGGCCCGAAACTTGGAAACTTTGCTATGTATGGCTCTATTCTTTGACGAACTGAAATGCAGAATTGGACAGAATTCGATTCGTCCGGTGATTCTGATTCTTATTAATTGGTGACAACCAATTCACTCTGAATTTGACATCATTTTCAGCTTTTGAAATAGGTTGAAAGATGTGTCAATATACTGAACTCTCTGGAACTTCTAAACGAAAAAAATTTATTTAAAAACTTTTATGTGTTTAAATTAGAAAGGAGGAGCTTGAAAGCTTAACTTAAAGGTCAAACAAACTTTAAATTTTTCGAAATTGAATGATTTAATCCTTGCAAATACGCGTTACTTAAAAGAAAGGAAGAACAAAACTTGCGCTTCCCAACTTTCCTAAAAAAAACGAAAAATCTCTTGGCATACTTACAATGGTAATTAAAGGTCCTTTCTTCTTCTCCGCCAGTTTACCGAACGTGTAAGGCATGAAACCCCGGTAAATGTGCCCCACTCGCGAGCAAGGTACCCAAAGTATGCTGCCGCCACATTGCCAGATCTAAGAATGCAACAAGAAAACCCATCAAAATCTGCATGTTTATAAAAACGTCTATGACAAGCTCAAGTTCAAGCCATAGAAAAAATAACAAATAAAATAAAATTTACAACACAAAACTGACACCACAATCATTTTGAAAGAAGCGTTTGAATTGTGTTACGCCTACTATGAAAATGTGACCACCGGACAAATATTATGTTTCAACCAAAGCACCTGTCGTGGCCACACCCTAAAACTTAAGACAGAACGTTTCCACAAAGAGGTAGGCCGCTGGACCTTTCAAAACCGAATAGTGGATGAATGGAACGGCCTGCCAGAAACATTTATACAATCCTCCTCCATACAGACATTTAAAAAATCACAAGATGAACATTTTGGCTCAAAAAAGTTTGACCCGGAACAGTTCCGTAGAGGCAAATAGGTCTGACTATCAAACAATCCCAACAATGTTAGCCCTAAACAATTATTGTGATATATGTGAAAGTTTCAAAGAGACTTTGTGCTTTATTTGTTGCAATAAATAATTTTTAATGTTTTCCTGGGCACGTAACCTACTTTAAACGAGAGTTCGAAGTTCTCCCCGCCCCAAACAAGCAGACCAGGATCGTAGGCGCCCAATTCCAAGAAATATTCCCGGTCGATCGCAAAAAGACCCCCTGCGTGAGTCGGAGCCCTGCATTGGAAATGAAAAGATATAAGTTACAGAAATGATTAATGGTTAAGAAAATCTAAGATGATTAAGACTGATTTCAGAAAAATGAAGACTAAAATTGCAAAGAAAATAACTGAAAACCTGTCGTTAACACATAAATATTTTGAATAAAAGATTATTCTTTTAACCAACCCATTTAAGAAAAAAAGCTGCACACGAAAGTGAAGTAATGTTTCCATAGAACGCGTAGATTTAAGCAAAAAATATATGACAAAGAAACATCGTTAAAAGAAAATCTGTAACCTTACGAAAAAAGTCCACTAAAGCAGAAAACACAAGCAAGGATTTTTAACATAAGAGATACTTGAAGATATAAGGCAATTGGCAAAAGTACGTAAAAGATAAATAAATAAACATTTTATAACGTACATTACAATCGACAAGCTTGGCGAAAATAAGTGAATTTATTTCACTACGTAAACTGTAGCCTACAGTTTACTTAGTTAAATAGATTTTTTAATCCAAAACTTTAATCCAGAATGCGTATAGTCTGCAGGCATCCAGGATTAAAATTCGCAAACCAAAATAAAAGTAAAACAAAAAAACACGTAAACTGCGTAAAAACTGAACGACAAAAAAAGACAGTTTTCCATCGAAAAAGATTTATGTATAATTCTAGCGAAATCGGTAAACAAGCTTCTAGCTTTCCTTTCCTTTCTGTTCGACAAATGGCGTACTTGTAGGGTTCACTGTTGTGAGCTCGTCGTAAAGCTTCCTTTTGAGGAAGTTCTGTTTCTTTGTACAGCATGCCCCACTCAAAGATGCCGCGGAAGTGAGTCTCCCCTTGATACACCGGCCGGTACTCAAAGTTCTCATGATTAACACCGTCAATGACGGGAACTGTCATAGTGGTCCTTTGGAGAAAGAAACAAGAATACATTCTTTTAATACAAAAGCCAAGATTACGTCAGAATAAGAAAAAGAAAAACCTGTCGGCGGCGATGGGAGCCAAAAGCGGCGGAAGCCAGTTATCGCCAACTTCACAATGCGCGTCCAAGAACAATACCACTTCGCCGCGCGCTTGCTCCGCCCCGTAAGTGCGTGTGCGAATCAACCCCTGGCGCTCGGTATTGCGAATCAAGCGCACTTTGCCGCGGAAGCGCTTGATATAGTCTTCCAACGGACGCTTCAGGTTGGCTAAAACGCAAAAAAGAAGGTTCAAATGAGCTTGGTTCGTTGTATAGATGGCGTTAGTGGTTACCTTTGTCGCTGAAATCGTCGACCAGCAACACTTCTTCCAAAAATTGCGGTGGCGAGCGGTCAATAACGCTGTGTACGGTACGGAGCAAAGTCGACCAGCCTTCGTTATGGAAAACGATTACCACTGAGGTTTTTGGCAGTTCTTCAGGGTAATCCCAATATTTACATCTGGATATAAAAAAAATAATAGTAAATTTAAAAAATTAAGTTATAAATAATAATACTAATAATAATAAACAAAATAATTATAATAATAATAAAAAATACTACTAATAATAAATAAATAAAATAATTATAATAATAATAATACTACTAATAATAAAATAATCATAATAACAATGTTCTTCCCACATTTTACGTGAGAAGAAAATACAACACTCCTACGCCGGTCATAAGAAAATTCAACACTAATAATTATAGATGATAATAGTAAAAAAAGTAAAAAATAGTAGTATTTTTCTTCACATTACATAGGAGAGGAAAAGAACAATAGTAATAATAATAATAATAATAATAATAATAGTAATTTTTAAAAAATAAAGAAGAAATAAAGGAATTATTGAAAGAATTTGGCTATTACTCTTCCATGCGAGTATCCGGAATGCTGCGGTCCATGGCGATTTCATCAGAGCAGACCATATTGATGCCGTATTCTGACATGAGTTGAGCTGCTTCGTTTTTTTGTTCGGGGCGCAAATAATGGGCATGGCCGCCTTCGCCGGGGCCTGTTCGCTTTTCTTTGTTCCTCGGCTCGAAATTGCCCAGCTTACCATCGTGGAATACGGGCTTGGCGCTGCTACTGTACACTTTCTGACGTGAGAGAATAAAAGACCAAATTAATGTCTCAATCTATTCGCGAAAGGAAAATTAAATGTGTGTTTTTCTATTTACTTTGGTTTGTCGGGGTAAGGAGTTGGGAGATTGTCTTTCTGTACCACCTTTAACCCATGAAAATAAAGAAAAGCATAACAGCAACACACAAGCCACTGCTAACAATTTGAGCAGCCGGGAACGCCTTAACTGAATGACGTTCATTGTGTTTTTTCTTCGAAGGGCCTACTCTAGCCTTAATCAGACCTTCCTCTTAATCAGACGTTCCTAAAATACAGATTAACTTTGATTACGAAAATAATAGAAAAACTTAGATGAACGGAGTTAAATTTACCTAAATTTATATACAAGATCGACAAAACACACTACACGGATTGAGCATTCCAAGTGAATAGCTACCACGTCAACAGCCCGGCGGGTTCTAAAATATAAAGTCTGCCGGTACATGGCGGTCCCAAGTGGCGACCACGGTAACTCCGAAGAATGTTCTTCATTCAGGCGCGCATTCAGGCATTTCAACCATGGGTACTTTCTTCAGTATCTTTGGACTTTCAGTTTGTTCCAAGGGAGAAAATTGAATTGTACATACAATTTGAAGTATACAGGAAACACGGCCAATTTAAATAAGAGTGAAAATTAATTGAAATCGAATTAAAAGTGATTTTCTGAAACGAAATACAACTCAATTAAAATCATTGGTGAAATTTCTAAATGTAAGTCCATTCTGTTCAAATTATGGTGACTTGTTTATGGGTTATAGGCAATTGCATTTACGCGTGGGTCTATATTTATTTATGGTTGTTTCCAAGTCAATAAAAGTTCAATTCAACAGTAAATCAAGTACGCGAAACAACGAGTGATGTGAAAATTGTATTGCAGCTCGGCTAAAACTTTTAACAAGAACTTAAAAGACTTGAAGATACGGCTATTTGCCCTCTGTCCAGCGTTGAGATAAGGAAAATTTCATGTTACTTTTACATATTCAGTTATTTTTTTAAAGCTTATTCCTTCAAATTCAACAGTTTTATGAAGTTAATTCCGTAAAAGAAGGCAGTGAACAAGTTCAATTCAGTTAACTGAATTTGGCCGGATTACACAGAAGAATATGGCAACACTACTATATTTCTGCAGAAGCGATAGGAAAGAAAACTTGCTATAGCAAGACATATGGCTCTTTATGAATTGCCTCTAGCGATAGACAACTAGACTTTGGTAAGTATTCCACTATTAGTTAGAATATTGTTTAATTCATTATTTAATTCATTAACTATTGTTTAAATTGTATTGATATTATAGAATTTTTTTAATTGAATTTTATACAATATTTGTTTTAGTAGAATTACTCTTTGTTTTTATTGAATTTATATTTGTTTAAATCGAATGTTTTATTTGTTTTAACTGAGTAAGCGAGTAAATGTTGTTAAGTACACATGTTGCGCCCATTAGAAAAAGTACAAACTAAAGCACAACGATTACGTTAAGTGTGTCATCCCAGGTTTACATATTATCCCGTATGTGCCCATAATACCCAATATCGACGCTGCTAAGCTAAAAGTTACGTCGTATATCTGATGGAAGTCTTATATACTGCACTCGCCATAGAAAAATAAGGAACAGTCATCATCCTAAATACTTACATGGCTACTTATGAAGTAACAATGGATTTTTACGTTTTTTGCTACGGCCATTGTCAGGAACTATTTTATTTTACAAGAATTTTAACGTATGAAAAGGGACAATCCCTTTTAAAACAAATACATCGCATACAGACTCCGTGTACGGAAGAACAAAGAAAAGAGCATACTGCAGGATTTCGGGTTTCGCAGTTTATTGGAATACACAGTATAAGAACTTTGTATCTTAAACACGGTGAACTTGAGTGAGAAACACATTTTCCCTATACTGTAAAAATTTATTTTGTGAATTTACAATGATTCGTTGTGCAGCAAAAAATTACAAGGACTTCACTGTACAAATACTTTCAAAACTGATTCCTGAACCACGAATTTGTGGTAGAAAAACATTTTAAAAGTAGTTTTAGAGTAAAGTCCTTAAAATTTTTTGCTGCAATTGTAAATTTACAATTTTTTTACAGTGTGGCCATGCAACACCACCATGCAGATTATCCATTGTTGCTTAACGATTTCGGGACAATTCTCCATTTTCCGTGGGTAACAATTACAACGTAGGGACGACAAAGTAACACATAGAAAGTCACATACACTCGATGTCAGGTTTGCCTGAAACTGAAACCAAATACTTTACTAGAACCACACAACTAGCGATACAACAATAAAAACTCTTATCAACTTCCAAATAACAAATTTCACGATCTAGAACAATCGCCTTCGTAAGCATCTGGGGCCAGTTTTATCGAGTCTGGCGGACATGGCTTAGCTCCACGCGATCACGACGAAACAGAACGCAGAAGAACTGCTAGCAACAATGAATGCGTCGTGCTCTGGGAGCAGCGCGCCCAGCCAGCCCGGCCCGGCCAGCAAGCAAGCGCAGTGCGGCCTGGCCTGGCCTTCCCGCGTGTCCCCGCACCGTTACGTGCCTCGCCCAATGGCATGCTTGTTCTGCCCCCTTAAGTGGCTGAGGACCTATCGTTCGATGGGCGAAGCACTCTCGACGCGCTCTTCAGTGCCTCGCTCTCACGCTGAAGGACCAATTAGAGCCGCGCTGGAGGAGTCAGGCTTCAACCTCATTGGTATGGAGCCGTGACGCCTCCTTCCCCTGTTGCAGTGCGCGTTCCCATTTTCCTGATGCCCTTTCCTGTTGTCTCTGTATGTGTGAATGTGTATATGTGTGTAAGGGGGACGGACCTTGTGGAGTTTCCTTTTGCCGTCCAAGAACTCTTCTACCTTTTTGGAGTGTTATGTACTTGTGTGTTGCAGCTCCACACACACACACTCTCCGCTCAAGAATCTTCCAGCACGGGGCAAGTGTTTGGCTCAAGTCGATGAGTACGGACTCTCTCCAAGTGTCAAACGCCTTCTTTTCCTCATCAAACTTGTGTAAGTGAAGGTGACTGTCGAGTGTAGTGTGTCGAGTGCTACTAGCTTTCACCCCAACAACTTACTAGTGGACCACCGAATCTCCGAACCGCCAAACATTTGATAATTTGACAAATCCATTAAGTGCAATTTAGCCTTCTTGATCCCGGCCGAACCCAGCACATCCCCACAGAGCATACTGAACTATTTTCAACTCTTTTCAAACCCTCTTTGGTCGGTTACCAGCTCTCGGAATTCTAGGCGTTCCTCCGTGGTCCCAAGCTTCTGGTCCCAACCCCCTACCACGAAAATTTGTGGAATTCTCCAGCATTAGTGCAGGTGTGAACTCCTTAGTGTCGACCTAATCGCCCAAGATACGATTCCCACGTACTTGCTGGGTGCCATGCCATGTCCGTGAGCCCAAAACATACGACTCCATTTTCGGTCATCGACATCCTTAGCCCGCTCGAGGAAGTGTACCGCAAGCCGTACTTTACCGACTTCAACAGCACTTCTTCGCCAAGTACTCTGCCACCTGACGATCACCTCGGACTCGTGGAACCCATTCCTCCGCGGAATTCCTCGGCCCCCAACAGCACTATTCCTTCGACCGGCTCCGGCCTGAACGCGACCACGTATTACCCTACCATGAGCGTACCTTCTGTCTCTTCCCCTTACGGGGTGCACGTACCTTCGCTCGGAGTCTCCGTCGCCCACGGACACCCAGCCCATGGCCACCACGGAGTTCCGTTCTCGGCCGCGCAATACGTTAACAGTGCCGCAGCTTCCGACTTACCGTCGCACTACGGAATGGCCGATGTCCGCGGAACTTCCGCGGCTCCGTGGTACAGCGCCGGAGCACCTGACCCTCGTTTCGCCAGTGATTACACTCTCACTACAGGTACGATTCATGCTCGTCGCTTTAAAGCCCGCATGGGGAAGCACGTCAGGGTCGACTCGTCCCCGGAAATGAACCAGCTGCACTAGTGAGGATGCTGGTATCAGGGAAGCTGCATCTGCGTGCTTTTCGGGTTCATTTTCCGCTCGATTTGCGGAAAACAGAATACAATTAAAATGCTTACAATGGGGAAGCCATTAAAAGAAAGGGGTGCTCTTCCTAAAAAGCGCTTACGCAGAAATGCCACTAGAGCGGAAGTAATCCGTACGTTGCGTCAACTATCGCATTACGATTTGTCGTTGTCAAGCAGAGCGCTGTAAACCTATTGAATTCTTCCGTGAAGATGGGGATGATCTGTAATGATTCTTGCCTAAGAAAGCGGGCGATTGGCCCAAATCTTCTTGGGGGCTCAAACAGTGCACAAGGAGATAAAGAACGTGAAGGGCAAGGAGGATGAGAAGAAGCGGTAGAGGGAACTTAATTACAAGGTGTATGTTTGTCGAGGGAGGGTGCCATTCACGTGCTAGGATGCACACTTATAAAGCATTCCTCGTCGTTTCCGTCCCTCTCACCCCGGGCAAACAGTGCATCGGGGGTGGGAGGGTGGGGGGAGACAAGGTTTCAGGGAGTTAGAACGTTGAGCACAGAGAATCCAAGCAAATCGATAGAATTTGTGTACCGGGGCAGAAATGGAATTTCGCTTTTTATTTTCTCTTTCTTTTTCCTTCGTTTTTCGTGGGGGGGGGGAAGCGGGCTAAGTTTGCTGTTCTAACTCCCAAGAGGGAAAAGTCACCGAGAGAGCTTAAAAGCCGGCGTCTAGCTTCTTGGGGGCGCGGCATTGTGCAGTTCCTCCCATCCCGTAGGGGACCTTCAGTCGCAATCGTTTTAATCCTATTGACCCTGGCTAGATCCGTTCGTTACACACAAGAATACCGAAAAAAACGCATGTAAAACAGCGAGCTTCTTTTTTCTTCTCCCCCCCCCCACCGCAATTTTCTTCTCAGAATCCAATTAAGCGGAAACTTTCTCGAGGGGGACTAAGAAAACTTCCGGAAATCATTGTTAACAGTTACTTAAGGTTGCAGATATAAGAATAAACTCCAATTATGTCAGTTGTTAACAACAGCCTACACTGTAAAAAAATATTGTATTTTTACTAAAAATTTATGTGCAGCAAATTCAACTATTAATGTATCTGTAAAAGCTAATACGAAGTGTTGTTTGTAACTAAACATACAAATATATTTGTATTTCATGTACTACTGTTTCTGTAAATTTACAAGGATTTATCGAACATGCTATTATTAAACTTGTTCGTTAAATTATTAAGATTTTTATTATTTACATTTACAAGCATTCGTTGTAGTTTTACAAACGTAACTGTAAAAACGGTTACGTTCGTGATTGTGTTTTTACATAATAGTTTTGTAACAATACGACGAATTTTGTTAATTTACTATAAATTTGCGTTATATTACAGTTAGGAGTCATAAAAGATAACACAAAAGTATCCGTAATTTGGAAAGCAAAAATAGTAAATCTCTGTACATTACGCTTTGTATAAAACGGAAAAGTTCTTGCATTTGAGCAATATCTCCGTGAGGAATCCACCTGACAAGCCAATAATTGTAATTAAACAAAAGATTCGCTGTAAATTCACCACATTTGACACAGTAGATCTGAAATTTTTTAGGATTCGACACTGTTTGAATCATCCAAAAATAAGACAAAAATTTACAATTATCAGCGATTATAAAAAACTTGCACTTTCACCGTATAATTAAACGGTGACCGCCTCGACACAAATACGAGAGCACTTCGATTTAAACCTCGGAGTAAACAGATGACTCTTTGTTGTTAAATTTCGCCAATTTGGTGTGGGTTTTCACGCTTCCTTCCGGAAGCCTTGGTCCCTTTGGCATCTACTATGCCGAAAATATTCCAATCAATAAATAAAACTAAAAGAGTGAACTTTTACAAGTATGGAAACTACCTTTCGAGAAAATCCATTGTTGCCCCCATAGTTGCAGGATAGCACAGCCAAAACACGTATTAGCAACCAAAAGCCGCTAACGTGGCCTCTTCATGACCGGAGCACACCATCATGCGTTCTTGTTCGATGCAAATGAAATACTTCTCAGCAGCGAGAAGGCCTTCCCCTATGACTAGGACACAGGGCTGTGACGGAAGATTTTCTGTCGTACCTTCCAGATCCTAAATTACAATTAGTTAGTGGCCTATGAATGAACAACATCTGTTATTAAAATTTACCTCTGTGACGATGAAAAAATCATTTAAAGCTTCTTTGAATAGGCTGGCGATGACCGGGACTGCACCATGTAAAATGCCTTGATCTGCTAAACAATGAATTTTCTGAGCTGGGACACACCTACTAGCTCGTTCGGAAGGCAAAAATCGAGTGTTGAAGGTCTATCCCTAAACCGCACAGAGCTTAACTTTCATTGTTGGCAACAATGAATTTCATACACTGTGGGAGATGGCTAGCACGGAAATTCCGTCTTGGCGAAATTCCGTCTTGATAAACTTACATTTATGACCTTGACAAACGTTTAATTTGTAATACAACTTACTGCGAAACTAACGAAATAACAATTTTCCTTGAGCCTGACACAAAAATTGAAAATTTGAGTCCTTCCGTATTTAGTAAAGTGCACAAGGCCGTACCAGAGGGAGGGGTGGGGTGGTAGAGGGTTTGATGCAGATCCCCCCCCCCCCGAAACTGTTCTAATGTCCAAGGTTTCTCTTATAAAAAAATTCCATCAAACCTAAACTCTCATTTGCATATTCTTTAATATGTCATATATGTCAACCTGTGCCTGTGGAACAGAATACATGATGTGAAGCACTAATACTTTACAGTAGAGTATTTACAAGCATTGTGTCGAGAAATAAGATTCTGCGAAACTGTGCTGTTTCACACACGTATATACCCTTACATCGTGCTGTAAGTTTCTTGTCTCTGTTTTAGAAATATTTCTAAAATTTGAGGTATAAACTATTTTGCGTCTAAACATCAAAGTTTTCATAAAAATACATAGTTGTTACCTTTAAGAAGTTTACAGACATAAATCTGTTAAGATAAAATGACAATATAAAATTACAAGCAACTATTGCCGTTAGAACTATTACGTAAAGTTGCAAAATAACAAATAGAAGTCATATATTTACAAAAAAGTCAAACAGAAGTCAATAACACACACGATTGCAATTTCAGTACTAACTTTGAGTAAAATTACCACAAATTTTTTGCGTTTTTATTATTTGTGCTATTATATTTACAAGAAAATATTGGTATTTCTTTTTACTGTTAAAGTGTTGTAAAAAACACGCAAATGCATGCAATAATAAAACAAAATTTATGTAATAATAATTTACAAGGAAATTGTGGTAAGATTGCATTAAAATAGTGGTAAAAGCATTGTAATTTTACAAACTTTTTTTACAGTGTACTAGCGTCCGAAAACACTGATATACCGCGCTGACAACGCTTACCAGCAGTAATATCCCATAAGACGCTCTACAAAGTAGCAAAGGCAGTTTCGACTGTTTTAAATTAATTTGAAAAATTGTTTCTATTGAAGTCTTAATATTCTGGCATTAAAACTGGTATGCTTTTCAAATCAAGGATGAAACGAAAAACATAAAAGTCAGATGTTCTACCGCGCTAAAACGCCTATAAGTAGATTTATTGTCTGTCATAAGACGTTCTAATTAAATAGCTAAACAGAGTTTGGACTGTTTCGAGCTTTTCAAGTTCATTTGGAAGTTTCATCTATGAAAGTTTTTTATGACACTGGCAATTTTTAAGTAAAGACTGAAACGAAAAGCGTTCATTTGATACTAACACAGAATGTTGCCTGTGCGAGAATTTTCGAAACGTTTTATAGCGGGGACTGACGTAGCCAGATAGACACTGTTGCCAACAATGAAAGTTGTGCAGCTCCCTTGAAAAGAAGATTTAGTGTTGCCCCGCATTTCGTGTGCTACGCAGCTCCCCTGATGGGAACATTCACTCTTACAGAAAAACAGCCCGAGTGCTTTTGGTATCATTACTGTTCAAGAATGCTCCATGGTACAATCATAATATACTTCGTTCACTTTCGCTGTGTAGGGGAAAGGCGAGAACTTTCGTATGTTTCATCCGGGGAGCTGCTGGGCGAAGAAGTTCACTGTTGCCAACAATGAAAGTTGGTGCAGCGGCTAAGCAGCTCTCGGGATGGCAACTTTCTGTGTTCTTCAAATGCAGCCTAGGTGTATTTAGGTGCGCAAAGCGCAATACAGTACGAGGTCTTAGTAATTTCCGATTGGAAACCGCAACAATCCTTATTGAGACTGCAGAGACAGATAGCGACAAGAGCTAAATCACATCCTTTTCAACTGCGATAGACTCAGTGGAGAACGAGCTTTGTTGTTGAAAGCTTTCTCCGTGACACAAGGTTCACTTTAACCCCGAAAATCTTCTTACACATCCTAAACATTTTGACGCTGTTACGGAATTCATCTCAGAGTCGAAAAATGGCATCCGAAGTGCCCAATTAAAGTAACTAAAAACGCTGCTTCTAGGACACTCTAAAAGCGAGTATTCTACAAAAACGCTTGATTGTATGTCAGTACATTATCGGACAATCTATCGTTTTTGCTTGAACGTAGGTGCAGAAGCATTTTATAACACACATAAACATGCTATAACAAAAGTACGTAACGTTCCAAATTGAACATGTTTCTCTACGTAAGTTCGACTGCAGTGAATAAAAATTGAAAAAGTAAACGCAACGCAACTATGAAGGCACCATTCCAATGGTAGGCTACTGTAAAAAATACAGCATGGAAATTAGACACAAGTATCAGGATCAGGCTTGTACGTAAGTCCGAAAAAAAGGACTTTAGTGAAGTCCAACTCTTTTTGCTTAGTCACAAGTAATTGCAACTCCAAGCTTTAGTAATAATTTTGACCTGATAACTAATTCCAGTTCCAAATCCAAATCTACCCTTTAATTTCTTAACAAGTTCAAATCAAAGTCCAATTCCTCAAACAGGAATTGAACAAGTCCATTCCATGCACTTTCATACATAAAAGCAAATATTGACACAAAAAATAAATTTTCCGAAGAGCCCGAAACTTCATGCTAGCTTGTCACTATATATATTTTTCGTTGCACCGCAAAATAACCAGCTTCGCAGTTAGAGACTTAGCTCGAATGCTGTTGGTAGGGTAAGAAGCAGTATGCTTGGAAGCTGTCGGTGAGGGCGGGAAATAAACTGATATATCCGAACTGCCGTTGCTTGAAACAGTGGTAGATAGACGCTTTTCTTCTGAAA
>JAHZNP010001527.1:0-18649 GCA_020615345.1 Triops cancriformis
CCACCTAGCACCATGGCGCGAAAGCTTCCCAACTCACTACTGTTGGTCTCGACCCCTGATACGAAGTGGAGTTGAAGAACACCGCTCTCAACTCCACTTTGAACTCGAGTTGGGCCAGTGGAAACAGGTGAGTTCGGGAACTCGAGTTAAAAACCCACTTCAACTCGAGTTGAGACGGCAGTGGAAACACACTCTAAGGCTGTGTTTCCACTGCCAACTCAACTCGAGTTGAAATGGGATTTCAACCTGAGTTGACAAACTCACGTGTTTCCACTGGCCAAACCCTAGTTCAAAGGGGGGTTTCGTGAGGGGTTTGCAAACCACTTTTCGGATCAGGGGTCTAGGCCAGCAGAGGCGAGTTGAGGGATGTTCCGCCGTAAAAAGTAAAGTTGTGTAATGCGGCATTATAAAGGAAATTTTGCGTTTTATAAGATGTTTTCAGTCTACGTTACAATGCTTAAATACTTCGTATTCGTTTCCAATGCTTAAATACTTCGTATTTGTTTCCAATATTCCTTTCTTAATATTATTTTGTATTAGTGCGTTCAATGCAACGATTTATAGTCCTCAATTGCAAGTCATATTCGATTTCAACTTCAACTCAATTGAGTAGTACTGACGCCTATTGGGACGCGAGTTGACAAGCCCTACTCCGGTGTTGAGTTCAGTGAACTCAACCCCGGTATTGAGTTGGCAGTGGAAACGCAGCCTAAGCCTCGTATGATTTGCACGGTGTTGAGTTAACAGCGTTAGGTGGCGTCATCTCCTTTTCGCGTTTTATTCGAAGATGCGCGTCAGTTGGAATCAAAACATCGTACTTCAAATAAAACGCACGGCTAGCTTCGTGTAGTCAGGTATGACCGCGAAATATAAAAAGTAGGGTTATTATTATTATTATTATTATTATTTATTGCAAGAAATAAGGCAGCAAAGCCTCCTTGAGACTTTCACAGATATCATACTATTTGTTGGGGGTTAACATTGTTGGGGTTATTTGATAGACAGACCTATTTGTCTCTACGGAACTGTTCCGGGTCAAAAATTTTTGAGCCAAAATGCTCATCTAGTGATTTTTAAACGTCTGCATGGAGGAGCTACTATACATGTATACTACTATGCATGGAGGAGATACTATTGTGTAACAGCGTAAAACAAACGTGTGTTTTACAAAACACGCGCACTAAAGGAATAGCTATGGTGACAACCAATGGCATGCCGCTATTTACATAGTAGTGCTAAATACTGAGATCACGTCTAGTAGGCTCGGCCTTCTAAGTCACAGCGAAGAGCGTTTCGAGTTTCGCGCTGTTTACCTCGCGGTGCCATCTACAGACGATGAGATACAAAACTGAAGTGGGTGGGTCTTGGGGACGAAAAAACACTAGTGACATCTGTTACTGGAAAAGATCCCTAAAGTTGCTAGACCGGGGCCTTAAGCAGAAAAAGAAGAATCTGCACCAGCAGTGCCAATACTGATCTTGTTAGCGTTAAGCATGCTATTAAGTTGGTTGGCTACTTTTCTTGTTATTACAGACTTTTGAGCGCCAGGGTCCGAAACAATGTTAACTTTACCGGTTCGCCCATTTGCAATGGCTTCTGTCTTAGAAGTCATTAATAAATCGAGCTCGGAAGAATCGGAGGTTGTATTTGCAACTAAGGGAACAGGGACGTGACTAAAAGGGTGGTAGGGCCTACCGGATTAGCTGTGGGAGAGAGCGGAGTCTTAGGTGGCGCGAAAGGCTTCTGCGTGAAGGCTGGTGTGGTAAATGTGTTCACATTCACGGGACCTTCGTTTGGAAGTGCAGTGTAATACACGAGAATGCCCAGAGGAGGCAAGGCAGTTGTAGCATAGTTTTTTCTCCTTGACTATTGCAAAACGTTCTTGTTTTATAACGCGTGCAGTCCGTGAAGTAATGGTCCTAGCAGTAAAAGACACATTTAGGAGCTTTCTTTTTTTGCATCTTGGCTAACTAGAAGTGCGAAGACTGTACTGACTTCAACAGGAGAAACGGTTTATTAATTTTGGGAGCGGCATTGGATATTCAAATTTTAGTTCACTACACAAGGCAGTAAGAAGGTGGTCAGATTCCAGGTTAGGATATTATTTTGGGGCTGAATGCCTCTCATATCTCTTTGGGGAGTTTTACCTTCTTACTTCTTACAATGAACTACGCAGACCCTAGGATCGAATGCTGTCGTAAAAATATCTAAAGGATTCTACATCATGTGAAGGGAAGGGAAAAGCGTCCATAAAAGCATTGACAATTAATTGAGTTTGCCCATATCTTTCTTTAAGGAGTGCAGTCTCAGGGTAGCTTTCGTTGGAAAGAGCTAGTCCCCCAATTAACGCGCCGGTTCTGGTCCAAGGACCGAAACATGGTAATTTAATTTACTTGTGGGGCTTAAGGCAGAATTAGAGTCGATCTCGTTTTTAAATGAATCCCAAAAGCGTTTCCAAGTGAGATCATCCCGGTTAAACCTCAAAAGAGAGAGTTTCGGAAGTTTACGGATAGTTTGTTAGGGAGAATGCAATAGTGGCGCTTGAGAAACTGATGAGGAGGGGCTTGGAACCAGTGAAAACATTATTCGCGAATGAAGGAAGAGGGGTTATTACCTGTTGAACTCCAGAGACATTGCTTAATAAGTCTTGTTGTGAACCAATTTCGATGCGGAGGTCCCGGCTAGCATCTAGCGTTCGAGGCTCTTTTTCTTCGTGGTCCTTGACCAAGGCTTCAATCTCATTTTCCGGGGTCAGCTCCAGAAGTTGCAGATATTTGCTTAAGGTTGGTTACCTTGGCTTCAGTTTCAGTGTTGTGGTGTTCCATAATCAGGAGCTGCTTACGGTTGGCTTCAGTATTCTTCAGAAGTTCGGCTTTTCGGTATAGCAGCTTGGTGAGGGAGCCACGTTGGCCGGTGCTTTGTGCAACGAGCAAATTTCTCTTCGAGTTTGTTGGAGAAGTTGCAGGATTCTCAGTATCTAAAATCATCCTGGTTACGGCACCAATATGTTAAAGAAATCACCCCGTGTTGTGTAAGAAAGCTTAACCGGATATAAAGATAAGTACTTTGTATTCTTGCTGACTTAGCAGTCAGACTACAACTCAACATTACAGAAAAAAGGGAACATAGTTTTTAGGTGTACAGGGACAGAGAAACAACCATGGAATAAGTGATAGTGGGTCAGACAATGGCCAGGGTTAAAGATAATTAAGAGAGGGTCAAAAGGTCAGAGCCTCGTTTTATTTAACCAAGTTCTCTGACACCTGCTGACGGTGTAAGGAAAGTGCGTTTTATTTTGCTTACACCTCCTTACATCACCGCGTTCAGTCGGACTCGACGGCAAGGTGTAGTCAACTCGTCCTGAATTGCTAGTCGAGCAAGTTCAGCCCGTCGTGTCAGTTCACTGTAGGCGCGCCTTCAGAAAATATTCTCTTGCCATGGATCCTTTACTTCTGCAATGCGTAATTGTACGCAGTGGTGGGCGGATCAGATACGAAAAGTGCGTTTGGATCACGCTTGGATCACCAAATGGATCATTTGATCCGTCGTAAAATACGCGGATCACGGATCACGGATCATGAATCGTGGATTTGGTCTTCGAATCAGGGATCATTATCCGTGGTCTTGGTCTTGGGATCACGGATCATGATCCGCGGTTTTGGTTTTCGGATCACAGATCATGATCCGAAATTGTGGTTTTCGGATCACGGATCATGATCGCATGGCGCAGTAATGTACCTTGGACCCAATAATGTACTGAACTGTCGCCCTTTGTACTTTAACAACTACAAACTAGATAAGAGAAGTACGTTTGGCCTAACAATGCCGTTTTTGCCATGGATGGGTCTTGGCTTCGAAGATATTTAGGGATAAAAAGTGGCATTTAGGAATTTCGAATCCGAATTTTTATTATAAAGCACTCCCGACAACTGCAAAATAGTGCAAAGAAGTATTTTGGGGCCAAAGGTTCTTCGCTACGCTGGTTTGCAGTTGTCGGAAGTACTCCAATGGGAACAGAATGGACAGAAAGTTCTTGAAACTGTACTGTGTACCGTTAAATATCTTTGAAATCATGACCCGCCCGCTCCAAAGAATGACACTACTGAGACAAAGGGTACTTCCCTGAACTAGTTTGCAGTCATTCAAGTACGCAATGCGACAATTAATACAATACTGGGCCAAAGGTCATTCCATGCGCTGGCTTGCAGTTGTTGGGAGTATTTCAGTGGAAAAAAATGGACTGAAAATTCATCAGACACTACTTTTTAACCCTAAATATCTCCAGAATAATAACCCATCCGCTCTGGCGAGCTCTCGACAAAGCAAGCTACCATGGGAAAGTCGCGTGAAGGGACAAAAATACGCCGAACGACGCGCCATCTGTCGTTCGACCTCCTACAAAAGGCTACACCGTGGCCTTAAGGTAATTGTTCGAAGTAGAGCAATCATGAAAGTTAATCAGCAACACATTTGTAATTAGTGACAGATTGGTATACGAAAAATTTCTACTCGAAAAATTCAATAATTAGGATAAAAAATAATAACCAATCTACGAGTATACATACAATTTTAGTTTTTGTTTTCTATAATCAAAATTAAGTTTTCTACTGAAGATGGACTAAGGCGAGCTCGCCTTGCTCTTATTAGTGCACCCGCAATTGAAAAAAGACACTCAGCGTCTGAGGTGGTAGCGCCCCAAAAGAGACGTAATCTTGAAACGAAATGCGACGGTTATGTAACGTAGATGTTATGATTTACAAAAATCAGTCTTGGATAAAGTCGACGCAATACTAGTTTTTCAATCATTTTTGCTCGACAATGTCGCACGTCACGCCAGTCAAGGGACAAAATTCAATCTCAATTGAATTGTTAACTGTTGATGTGTATACAAATTCACTAAAAACAAAATAATTACACAACGTAAAATCGCCTAGAAAGAGCTGTCATTTTTGGTGACTATGTCCGACGACTATACAGCGCCAGCGTTACAGCCAATTTCCCAATTTTGGTTACGTTGAATAGTGAGGTAGAATTTTTACGTCGTTTACGCAAATTCGCGACCTTATTTCAACCATCATGTGCTACTTGGGTTAGGTTAACTTTTAGGTTAAGTTAGGTTTTAGGTTAGGTTTAAGGTTTCAAGTTAACTTTTAGGTTAGGTTAGGTTAGGTTAAGTTAAGTAAGATGAACAAAAACTTAAACGCGAATAATAGTTAAAAAGTATTGTAGAAATACGTAGCCTACTTAACCCAGAGAGCTTACCTTGTCTTCCTTTTATCAAACCCACAGCTTGTAAGCACCACGTGCTGCTTCCAGTACGACTTTCGCTGTGCTTGTTACTTCTTCAGCTGTGCTTGTTACTTCTTCTTTCCAACGCTCTATGTACACTTAGCTGAGATTCTAACCTTACAGCAGCTTTGATTCGTAACCCACAAAGTTACACAAGTTTATAGCGTGCTGACACGTGTTTCCCTAGGACGCCAAACCTTGTCTAGTTCGGATTGCTTCGTAGGTCGTAGGATTCAAGTAACTCAAGCAGTGAACTTTCCCGGCACGTGAAACCCTTAAACGAACCCTTTTCCCAGTATAAAATCGGTTCCCACTGTTACAGTTCATAAGGTTATTTTAAGGTAGAATGAATACCATATGTAGAAACGAGAATCATACAATCTCATTCATACTACATGCATCGACATGTGCACATTATAATCGAAAAAATATTCTTTTAGTTACATTAATACATATAGTTTAAAAGTATGAAAAATCCGCATCTTGAGCTATACTATTTTGTATCTTTTGATACATCAAAAATTGTTGCCCTCTTATAAAAAAGGAATCGTGTTCCTAAAGTGTGGAATTTGGATCACGATCCGAAAACACGGATCACGGATCATGATTCGTGGGTAGTAATCTTCGGATCATGGATCACGGATCGTGATCCGTTAATGCAGCTCACGGATCATGGATGACGATCCGTAAATTCGTAGTACGGATCACGGATCATGATCCGTGGTCTTGGACTTCGGATCACGGATCATAATCCGATCCGGATCAAAACGGATCATGATCCGCACATCACTGGTTGTACGCTTTATTCTTTCCCAAGATGATGACGGTGTTTTCCGTGAAGCTTGTAGTCTGGATCGAAACTTTAGATAAAAATTTCTCAGTCTCGCAAATAATTGCCAGAGGCCTATTTTAATGAAACTAGAAAATTTCGACTAGAAACGAGACCGTACTATTGAAAATAAGTAGTGCTCAATCTAAGAGTCTCTTGCGTACGAGCAGAGAAACTTTTTGCAGTTTGGAAAATTTTTATTGAGTAAGCGTACACTTGTGGGTAAGCTCTGTTGTAAGGAATTTTCATTCGTTGAGGCAGAGAAACGCGACGAAAGCTATTACAGTCTTGGAAAACCTGCAACACGCTTTCGCAAAGCTTTGCTTGTAATTGTATGGTACCTCATCAATAAAGAATGCATGAGAAGCATTGGAAACTTGTTTTGGCATAACCAAATCCACTGTATGCTTATGCGTCAGAAAATTGTGCGTCATGCTTTCGTCTGTGGCTGGCGAGATCATAAGGTGGCCCTCAACACCCGAGGACTTCAAGCAACATTCGCGTAAATTCTACAATCGTGCTCGAATCCGAGGAGTTATTGGGGCAATTGATAGTTGCCATATTAGTATTGTATGTCCAAGCTCCCAGAAACAAACAGGAGCTGGTCCATCTGTTATTTAACTGTCGGATTCTAAACAAGGAGCGAGCCAAGTTGCTAAGGGAACTGAGTAAACATAAAGTTAATTTCAGCGCAAAATCCATAATGACCTCACCCAAAGTCTTCCGAGCACTCGTAACATTTACGCAAAAAGCTATCGAGTCCTGTAGTTAGAAAACTGCTGGATAACTCTAGTGTTTGTTGTCCTCCACGACGTAAACTCACTCGCTCCGTTTATGTAAGCATTTACCTCTATGTAATATGGATAGAAAGGCAACAGGCCAAAGCCTACGTCTTCTAATAAATAAAAAAATAAAAAAAGCACACAGCAAGACAGCTACCAGAACAGGAAGTTCAGACATTCATGATTCTTCAAGGTGTTTGTTCAGCGGGTAAGATATTCTTGGACATTTTTGTCGGTTATCCCGGATCTGTGCATGATGCGCGAGTATTCCGTAACTCGACTTTATTCAAGAATATAGAAGCAAATTTTCGTGCTTTTTTCCAACTACAGCTTACCATCTTCTTGAAGACTCTGCATATCCACTCTCGACTTTATTACACTCAAAGCTCCTTATTCGCGGATTCAGTATTCGCGGGGGAAATTTTTGTGACCGCATCTCTTTATTCGCGGTTAAAAAATTCGCTATTCGCGGACGGCGCTGGTTAACCTGGCATCGCTCTCTGGTTAAGTGCGCGAAATCCCATTCCACGACTTTTCGTAGCTCGTACACACAATGTTCGCAATCAACTTGTGCTTCTGTACGTGTCTTAATTTTTCAGAATCAGTGTTCTTCCTATTCTTCTCTATTAATTTCTGTCACAATCCTATCATTATGGCGAGTAAAGAAGAAGGAAAGGCAACCAACAGTAGGACCAGAGCTTCCACTTCTAGAGGTTTACCTCCAGATTAGAGGTTTTTAACATTTTATTTATAAATTTTGAGGTTTAGAGGTTTTCTAGAGGTTTTCACAATTTTTAAAACCGTTTCTTACTGTTAAGATATATGAATTCAATTAATCGTCTGAGAAATCCACCCAACTGAAGCCTAGTTGCATTTTCTCTCGAGAACACTGAGTGCAGCACCTGCTGTGCACTTTTATGCCTTTCAAGCTGTCTTTGTGGGAAACTCATACCAATACTATGCGAATAGAATGAGCTGACTGCACTCAGTGCAAGAAAGTGCCAATTCTCATGAATTGAAACGGCATGGCAATGTTGCCCCTGTTTGTAAACAAATTTGAAGTGTTGTGTGCACAGAGTACTCCGTGGTTGTGTGTAAGGTGGACCTTCCATCACTACGTGCAGTTTCTAGTCAATGTTCCTTCACAATGCGTAGGTGGCTTATTAAAGATGCAAGTGCAATTAAAGATTGCACTTCACAACAAGGAACTAAACGAAAACAGCCGTACTGTGATAGCGAATAGCCAGTGGCAGGCCTAAGCTTTGGCCAGCGTAATATGGAAGGACCACCTACACCTACTGATGCTGTTGATCTTTGTGATTAGTTCCAGTGTGGCTCCAGTGTGGTAACACTGGAGCTTCGCTATCACTATTCGAAGCTCCAGTGTGTTAACACTGGAGCTTCGAATCACAGAGTTCTTAGTAAGCAACAACCTTAGCCTTTCCTTGTGCGATCCTTTTGTAAAGTTTTTGAAAAACGCCTTTCCGGAAAGCGAACCAGCTCGCAAGCTAGCAATGGGAAAACAAAAGTTCAGTAATATCATCCGCTTTGGTAATTTATTGTATTTAAAAATATAAATAAATACATTTTCTGCGCTTTACAGGAGCGGGCAAGTACGTAAAGAACGAACTGTGTGCCACGTTAAGGAAGAATCTCTTTTCTGTGATCATTGATGAGGCAACCGATGTTGAGATAAAGAGCCAGCTTAGAGTCGTTGTTACTTATTGGTCCTGGGAAGAATCCATTTTGATGGCAAGACTTTTTTCTATGGTCAAGACTGAGTCCGGAACTGCTCAAGCGCTTACCGAAGCTGTGTTAAAGCGTATAGATAATATGGAAGTACCGCGGGAAAAGTAAAAAAACCCTCTTATCTCCTGTTTAAAACTTTTGACGCTGAAACACTTTATTACAGTATTATAGGATTCAGTGCGGACACGACGAACTCGAAGTTTGGGTGTAACAATTCTGTTTCTGTACTACTTAAGGAGGTCATACCGGGAATTTTCAGCGTTAAATGCTCGTGCCACTCCATCCACCTGTGCGCCTCCTACGCTTGCAACAATTTACCGAAAGATCTTGAAGAGCTCGTTAGAGGAATTTACAATCACTTTTCGCACAGTTCAGCTAGAAGGAGAAGTTTTGCTGCATTCCAAGAGTTTGTGCAAGTGGCCAAACACCAAATTCTTTCTCTAGGACAAACCAGATGGCTTTCGTTAGAAACGTGCGTTAAACGCATTCTTGAAAAGCGCCATGCCCTGATTCTGTATTTTGAAGCGGAAAGATTCGAAGACAGCAAGCAGTCTAACGAAAAGATCCTCTGTAATTTGAAACATCCTCTGACGCACGGTTTTTTACTCTTCGTCGCCTACGCATTGGAAATGTTCAACACCTTTAACAAAACATTCCAATCTGAAGCGCCCATGATTTTCGAGCTGAAGACTCGTGTTTACGATCTCGTAAGATCATTCGCAAGGAACTTCATGTCGAATGCCTATGTTAAAAATACTCACCCATTGAGTATCAATCCGAAAGAGGAGGAGGGGCTTCCACTTCATGAAATATACCTTGGTAATATCTTCGTTTTTAGATGTCATGAGTAATGCGATTAATTGCTATTCTTTTCAGGGCCTGCCTGTTACAACTGGTTTAACGAACAAGGGACTAATCTAGCAGAGAGTGAAAAACAGCTTCTGTTCAGCTGCTGCCGAGGCTTTTTTATTGAAGCAATTCAGCAAATAAAGTCAAGATTCGATTTTTCCGATCCGTTGTTCAGATACATCGAGATACTGAAGCCGAACATCGCTCGCGACTGCCGAATGGATTTAATTGAAGGTATATTCAAACGCTTCACAGCCATGAATAAATTTGTGGATGAAAGTGCCCTCATGATTGAATATCGAGAGCATATCAATATTACATGCGAATGGTTTGGTGCCGATGTCACGGAGAGTAGTTTTCGCGAAATGAATACACTGCACTACTGGCAGGTGGTTCAGAAGCAAGTGTGCAATGGTGAAAGAAAGTTTCCCAATCTGTGCAAAGTGATTGGGTATATATTCTCTATACCATTCAGCAATGTTGCTGTAGAGCGTATATTTAGCCAGATGCAACTGGTAAAAAATAAGCAGCGAAATTGCCGTCCCCGTTCATTCACCAGGTAGGGTTAAACGTCAGTATGTCCCGCAGTCCCTTAGGATACCGTCCGGGAACCCAAAGAAGTAGAAACCGGGAAGTGAGCCCACACGAAAGAACACCTTTTAATGACAGCCGCGATAACCACAACAAACTTCCACGTCCCTACACCCCAGAAAGTCCGATGTTCAAGACAACCCCTATCGCGGTAGAACTTACTGCACCGGTGTGTAGAGCCCGTATGCCTTTTCGTTTGTCAAAAAACTACAAAGGCCAGCCGTAAATCCTAGCAGAGGTCAGCTGGCGCACTCTTCACACGAACAAAAATTCATTTGCGACCCTAAAACTCGGACCAACCACATTATTTGTAAAATCTTTATCGGTAAAACATCCGTAAAGTTTCTTATTGAAACCGGAGCCTCCCTAACCGTCTTAAATCGCCATACCTTCCAACCCAGTTCATCAACCCGGCCCTGCGGAACTGGATTGTTCCACCAAACACTTTCACATCAGCTACACTAAGTGCCACGTTGCAGACAAACTAACGCACGAATGTATCATAAGTATGGATGTAATTGAAAAGAGAAAAAATATTATCAACGGAGCCACCATGACAGTATCAGAACCGACACAGGAGACTTCAGAGCGCGTTAACGTCATAGACGATAAGGATGAGCGCAGATACCAAATAACGAACCGCATTCGCGTTTCTATACCTGCGTGGTCGAAAGTTATAATTTACGGGACGGCAAAAGACTGCCCGCGTCCCTACGGCGTTTTTGAACAAAGCGACGAAAGCCTCGTTCAACTCTCCCCCTACCCCTTTTATGCCGAGGAGGCTGTAGTGGAGCCAAAAGCAGACAGAATCCCTATTTGCATATGTAACGAAGGGGATGACGAGATCACGCTCGAACGGGGGGTATACTTGGGCACACTAAACGACGTGGAGGCAACAGTTATTGCGTCAGTCCACGAAGCACCTGTATTTAACTTCGCCCGAAGCAACCAATTCCCGCTAGCACACTGAAAGAACTGAGAGCGTAGGGAACTTCTGAAAATACTCACTACTTCCCGCGACGTCTTCGCTAACGATGAGAAGGACCTTGGCCGCACAACCTTAGTATACTCTGGAGAGCGGGGCTTAAACTTGAACAGAAAAAATGTCACTTCGGCAAGCAAGAAGTGAAACACCTAGGTCACATCGTTTCGGAACACGGTGACGCACCGGACTAGGACAAGATCTCCGGGGTAAAGCATTTCCCAACACCAAGGCGAATGAAAGACGTACGATCTTTTCTGGGCCTTGCTAACTACTACCGGCGCTTCATAAAGAACTATGCCATTGGTGCCAACCCACTCACAACCCTGACAAGGAAATATCAGACATTTCAATGGGATACCCATGCTAACGACGCTTTTGTGTCGCTGAAACAAGCCCTTATCAAGCACCTCATATTAGCATACCCTAACTTTACCCTACCGTTTACACTCTTTATGGACGCTTCTAACGAGGCCGTAGGGGCGGTATTAGACCAATACCAAAACAATCGGGAGGTCGTAATTAGCTTACGCTAGCAGGAAACTGAATTCGGCAGAATCTTGTTACGCCGCTGTAACGAGAGAGGCACTTGCCGTAATTTTCGCAATTGCGCACTTCCATGCGTACCTGTACGGTCGGAAGTCCGAAATTGTCAACGATCACAACCCGTTGAAATGGCTCATGTCTAACAAGGATATAATATCTAAATTGTCACGTTGGTCACTCCGGCTACAAGAGTATGATTTCACGATCAACCACAGACCCTCCCCCCCCAAAAAAAAAACGGAAACGCCGACGCATTATCAAGGGCACAAATCGCGACCATAAACCATGAAGGTTCTTTTTCATTATAAACTTCCGTTCCAAACAAATTGCAGACCCCCACTGCCCTAAAATACTGAGGACCTTACAAGGCAAGCGCTACGTCAAGACAAGAAATCCAAACGCCGCTTGGCATAGAAACGGATACCTTGTCAACCCCGATAATCTACTTTGTCGGCTCCGACCTTGCATACACAATGAGCGCAACAAAATTCCACTGCCTGTAGTACCTAAATCGTTTCGCTCAACAATTATCTCGAGCGACCATGACCACAAAACGGCCGGACATTTGGCGACGCAAAAATCAAATCACGGTACTACTTGCCGGGACTGAATACAGACGTGATACATTATGTAAAATCCTGCATTCCATGCAGCAAACGTAAATCTCCCGTACAAACCCCTGGGGCGCAATTAATTCCCATGTCTATTTCAAGTGGACCATTCAAACGCATTGCCGTCGATATCCTAGGACCCCTCCCTGAAACAGCCAATGGCAATCGGCACATAATTGTTTTTACTGACTACCTGACCAAATGGCCGGAAGCTTTTGCCCTACTAGACCAGAAAGCTGCCACTATAGCTAAGGTATTTTGCGAAGAAATCATTGCCCGACATGGCGCACCGCGGCATTACTATCCAATCAAGGAGTAAACTTCATGTCCGAACTAATTCATAGCATCTGCGAATTTATCAATACTAACAAACAGAACACCACACCTTACCACCCCCAATGCGTTGGGCTGACCGAGCGATTCAATAAAACCCTAGCGGACATGATTTTCCACTACGTAAACGACACGCACACAGACTGGGAGAGCCACATACCGTTCCTGCTAATGGCCTACCGCAGCTCCGTTCACTCTTCAACGTCCGAGACGCCCTTCTTCTTATTCTACGGTAGATATCCTGCTCTACCAATAGACTCAATCTTAATACCGCCTCAACCACATCTGCCCCCCGATTGCAACTATAAGCAGGAACTGACGCGCCGTCTTCACAAAAGCTTGGGCGATCGCAAAATCCCGTTTAAGAACCGCACAAGAAACACAGAAAATAAACTATGATAAACACACATAAACCCGAAAATTCCAACAAGGGGGCAGGGTGTACCTCAACAAAACTGCCACTAGACCCGGGCTACCTCGCAAGCTAGACAGCAGGTGGACCGGACCTTACAGAATAACTGCTATGCCCTCCCCAGTCACTGCTACTTTATTAAATGCACATAATTTCCGTAAACAAAACGTACACATAAACCGTCTAAAACAGTCCTTTGAATCAAATACGTGTAAGGATTGGGACCTATTGTCCAAACAAACGTGGCAAGGTACGTACCCTTACCACCGCAACGTCCGCTACCCAGCCCACCCCCAAACGACCCCGAACAGACCGGCCCCGCTCCTATCCCCACTCGAAATAGGCCGTTCTATGCGGAAGTTCTGCGTAGAGAGCCTGCGCCCCCCACCCCCACCCCTAGTCCGGTCTTCCATACACCGCAAAACGACCAGTCAGCAAACCAAGTCCAGCAACCCGTCACTATACAAACCACTCCTTACCGAATTTTACGGGACATGACAAAATTAAAACCACCCTCACGATTTCAATTCTAGTATTGAAAATAATGCAGTAGACAAGCAAGAAAACATATGCAGTTTAAAAAAAAAAGAAAGAAAGAAACCAGAAACACTAACGCGAATTCTTTTAGCATGTCACTTGGCCGTCCCTAATACCCGCCAACTGCCAGCCTATTACAACTGTACAATGCCCACTAACACTCGAATCGTGGACATCGGTAAATTCACAGAATGGACAGAGCCGTCGACCTCAAAGCCAGTTGAGCATATTATGTACCAACTGTTAGTATTAAGGAACGAAACAAACTCCAATACAGCGTACGCTTGCAGCACATGGATCAGAGAACAACGATTACCTCCTTCTTTTTCGGCGGCACTGACACCATTACGTTACAAGAAAGATCGACGCTCACCCCGGACACATGCTTGCATATAATTAAAATCTCACCTGCCACGGGATCAAAATGTCTAGCCTTAGCGAAACATCGTGGTCCTTCGATCAACAACCAAAAGGAAAAGCCCAGTGTATGACAGCGCAATTTCCGAAAACAAGGCTGCCGCGTGGAAGAGATAACACTCACTACCGAATGCAAAGATTGCCCCTTAATGTCACCATTTGGCAAACTCCGCACACGGATTACCGATGGCGCAGCGAAAAATAATAAAATCATAATTGCCTGGCGTAACGAGCCCGTTTCTCAGCCGTGTACATCAAGTTACCTCGCAAGCCCAGCTGCAGGTATTTAGCTATACAATGACAAAAAGAGCCAGGCACGTATGCGCGACCCCGCCGCTCAACTGGAACACAAAATTAACGCAAACGCAAAACGACGGTATGTGGCAATAGAGCCTTGCCCGTTGAAAATTCCGCCGATCACTATATAATCTTAAACAAAACTAACATTATTAAAACCGCCCCTTCCAAAGCCGAGTACTGACGCTACTCTGATATTGGAAGCTCCCTTGCCGCACATTTCCAATTCATAAATGATGAATACGTCGTCCGTGACAAAACGCTCACGTCCGAAATCCACCACATAGACTGCCTCCAAAAACGGCTCCTTCATAGCCACATTACATTCGCGGCAGAGTTCTCCGGACTGCTCGCAGCCCGCGCGCTGAATCTGGGAACCTGCCAGAAAATAGCTATGGTGGGAAACATGGCCGTCGTCTCGCAATGCGCTGTGACCACTGTAAGATTCCACGCCACCCAAACGACTTGCGGCCGGCAACCGCAGTTCGAAAATTTTACTATAGCTAAAGACGACTGGTCTCTCTACCTCTACCACGACTGCTATTGACCCGAAGGAACTGTCAATTTCAACGTTATATCGCACCGTTTTCATAACGGCTCGTGGGTCCCCTCCTTGCCGATGCTACCCTCCACACAGCAACCTGGAATGATTCGTTCCAATTCATCGCTGAAACATCATTGTCAAATTCCCTCAACGCACTCCTAAAAACAGAACCACAACCTACCGATAATTTCAACATTTTAACGGATCTTCTCACCGCAGTACAGGGTCAAGGACCGCACAATTTCGACACTGTCATTGACCAAACAACCAAAAGCAAATGGGACTTTGCCGCTAACTGGTCGTTAACATCCCCCTCAGCACTCCTTTCGCTCGCGACCGCTAAAGCACCTCCAGGGGTAACCGTCGTCACACTGTATGCTTGCGGGAAAAAGATTGCACAATCAGCACTGATTTTAAAAGCTCAGAACCTACCTGTGCGTTCCTAAAGACGACATCCCCCTGCAAATCATCAACACCGAACCGCCATCCGCCGTACCGACACCGGTCCACATAACCGGGCAATCCCAGCAAGCAGGGCTCTTGGCATGCGCGGAGTAATATGTAGATGTGAGGACGCATACAAAAAACGGAAAAGGGGAGTAATGTAATGCTTAGAAAACGCTAGATTAGAAAACGCCAGTGCCATACAGTTGTCACCTTCCCTACATCCAGTGACGTATAGCTGCCCTCATAATCTCCCCTTACCAAATAACGCCTTTGTCGGCGAAACTAGGCCTAGCATAACGTAGGCAAGTGCCAAGGTTCATGGATACAAGGTTGGCTCAATAGGAGGAGCATGTCGCATTAAGCCGTTCAGCTCCGCCTGAAAATGACGTAGCTCGTTTATTCTGAACGCGCCGTTTTTGAACAGACGGAGCTTCTGCAGGCCTAGACTTTACTAAAAAGGGAAGGCTTTTCTATTTCTGACGTTACACATTGCTTATGTAAACTGTAATTTTGTTGAACAATACATTCCAATTTAAATACTGAGTAATTATTTATTTGTGTATATTTGTATAGTATGAGATCCTTAAGAAAGATGACGTACTTTCGATTTCATAAAATCAGTTTCATTTTTAGGCGGCCATTTTCTTTAATTTTTTATATTAGAATTAATTGGTTTTGCTTTCGTTCCGTTTAAATGCCTTTACCATCGTCCATTACGAGTTTTCTACTGTCAGGATTTAGTTTGGTTTCTTTCATCTGGACAGTACGTAATATAATTAAAGTTAAATATTGGGTGGCACATGAACTTCCAAATAAATTCTCCGAACTGGGGTGTCCCTCCTTCTTATGCTACCCCGTCATGGGCCAAAACGTGATCTTTTGGAGGTTAAGTAGAACCTTCTGTAGAATGGGCCGAAGCAGCGGCAAAACTTAACACAAATTTTCGGAATACGCATGGCGTAAATGTGAGACGAAGTGAAGTAAATGTTGTAAATGTTTCGTTCGCGTAAGAATCTCAATTGGAATCAAATGGTGTGATATGCGTATGAACCCAAAATAAAAATGTACGTTGAA
The DNA here is from genome assembly GCA_020615345.1 of Triops cancriformis. Classification (NCBI taxonomy): domain Eukaryota; kingdom Metazoa; phylum Arthropoda; class Branchiopoda; order Notostraca; family Triopsidae; genus Triops; species Triops cancriformis. Next base: position 16,290 of record JAHZNP010001527.1, read on the forward strand.
GGGTTTATCGACGTTAAAAGGGTCAACTCCCACAAGTGAAGGGAGGAAGAAATTATGAAAAATAAATAAAATAATAAATTAGTACGAAACTTTTATAAACGAAGTTATTGACGTATTACTAAGCTCTTTTATGGAACTAAATATTTTAAAAGTTATTAATTCTGGATGACTTATACGAAACTTTTATAAACGAAAAGCGAGTGGTGTATTAATAAGCTCTTTTATGGAACTAAATATATTTGTAGAAAATATTAATTCAGGATTATTTATACAGAACAAGATAAACGTGGATATATAGGCTACTGTATGTGGGGTATGCCCTGAACAAACTATTCGTATTCTCCCTCCTTTCTTACGGCCGTGCGCGCTGATTGGTATAAATGACATACGTCACAGGACAAAGCAAGCACCGTAAACCCCGCCTACTGATCCAACCTTGTATCCATGAACCTTGGGCAAGTGCAACCATTTCATAACCTTATTTGTCACGTCCCAGCTTATATAAGGCAGGAATTTAGAGTAGTAAAGTTATTTAGACGTCCGCCACCCTCTGTAACCAGTGTTTCGGAACGAACCCGTAATCGTTCTGATCCGTTCTTTTGAAAGGAACGGAACGGCACTACCTGGTGAATGAGCGGGAATGGAACGGCGCCTGTTCGTAAATTAACGGGAACGGAACGGCTTTTTCGGACCGTTCTTACCGTTCCGGGCACGTCATCTCTTGGCTATCGAATAAAGTTATGATTTCACTAACCAAGGGTTTAAATCAAAAAAAGTTTTCTTTTAAATTTCCCGCTTAAAATTTTTTACAATTACCAATTTATATGGATATTTAGTCCTTTTCTTAAAATTCAATATTTATATCGGAACGGAATGAACGGAACGGAATTTTTGGGAAATCCACTGGAACGGAACGGAACGGTGAGAGTTGCCAGAAGAACGGAACGGAACGGTCGAACATTGCTAAAGAACGGCAAAGAACGTCGTTCCGGCCGAGACTGCCGTTCCGAAACACTGTCTGTAACGCTTCTTAATACGCTAGTAAATAAACCGTGTTTAGTTCGTGATCTTAACTACCCAGTTTAGACGGCGTTCACCACCTGCCCTCTACACGACGCAAACGTAAGAACCGCATTCCGTATACCGTATAAATATCGACATCACAACTACTACTGGGAAGTTTATGCCATAAGATGCAGGACAAAACCTCAGTCTTTCTGAGGTCATCGTGTAGACGAGAAAATAAAGAGAAAGATTGTTTTCTTCCAATGCATGTTCTTTGTAAATGCAGCGCAATACAAATACTATTGGAAACAATATTTCAAAGAAACTGTTGGGTTAGCTTCTCTCCCTTTATCAATTTGGTACCAAAACTATTTGGGTATGTTCGTGGAAAGGGCGAATGCAAGAAGAATCTAGTTCGATTTGGAAATAAATATTTTATTAACAAAACAATTATAATTGTATTGAAAACGCAGCCACCTTTGATGTTTTGAAAAGCATCTTTCCTTTATTCAGAAGGAAATATTCTACCTGAAAATGTTTGAGTCATAATAAATAGACAAGCCGTTTTAATTGGCTCGTCTCGGCTTGAGAACCTCCCGAGCCGAAAGCGGTCCAGATCAAGCCGAGCCGAAGCCGTTCCAGGTCAAGACGAGCAGAGCCGAAGCCGGTTAAATGTACAAGAAATAAATGAAAAAGAAAATTGAAGCTTGTCAAAACAATGAGAAAAACAAGCGAAGAAGAGTTGCGCCCAGGGGCGGGCCGAGGGGGGGTTTGGGTGGGGTGCACCACCTCCCCAATAATTGGTCACAAACCGATTGGGTAAAGTTTTGGTAGTCGGTGTCGGTAAAAATCAGAATAGAAAAAGGGCAGTTCCTGAATCAAGATAAAGGATAAACTAAATCTTACGGAAAACACTGAAGCGTTCAATTGGCGTTAAAATACATCTACGATAAAAATTTTCCTAGCTATTCAAAAGATTTATTGCATCTCAAACTAGAAGGGGTCTAAAAAGGGCTGAGTTGGGCTTGAAAATATTTTAGACGATACGGTACTGAACCGCGCTGCTCAGTGCTGAACTCACCGATGTAACATGAGAACTTCTTGCGTCTATTTCGTACAGGAACTCGTAGTTTTTGTCCGCGCTTTTCTCAAATTTGACATTTACAGCTTCTATTCGAAAGAGATTTTTTTCACTCCTCGACCGAATTTGTGGCTTTTTGGGCTCAGTGTGATTTTAGCCGTTCATACGTATACATGTGTTGTAATGAACGATGTCTTCGTTACCTGAACCGAAGCGCCTTAAAAAGGACAAAACAGAACGCTCCAATAGGTACCTTGTACGTTGCTTAACTTGT
>JAHZNP010001528.1:0-18622 GCA_020615345.1 Triops cancriformis
AAGGTAGTTCTCATTTATCAGTCTCCGTCAGGATTTTACGCGAAATGGAGTCCACCATTTACAAGCATTTTTCCCTCGTGAAAGGTTATTATTTTTTGGAAGATACTTTTAAAGTGACCTGTGACTTCCGGATTTGTACAAATCAAATTCTAGGAGTTGGACTTGTCTGTGATGGAGAAGAGCGGAGTTGGAGTTGGAACTGGAATTGGTTCTGTTGCAAAAATTATGCTAGGATTTGGCGTTGCAATTCCTTTTAAAATCTCAAACAGACTTGGACTTGCCTTTAATCCCTTTTTTTGGACTTTTGCCCAAGCCTGCATGTTACGTAGATAATTATTTGTTACATAGTATGTCATATTGCGACGAATATTTCATATGTATGCATGATATGTCGTATTGTCAGATTCGACGAACGATTGTTATTGCAAAGAATTAAAACCTGCATGAACCGTAATGTAACTGATCTGGTGATAAGCTTCCGGTATTCTTAAATAAGTACTTACTGGGTCCAAGCCAACAAAGGAAGATGGCGAAGAACGTATAGTTGAGGTGTGAGAGTGGTTGACATTCTTCAGTGCCGTGCAGAAATGCACATGTCAGTGAGATCACCCAGACGAAGTCCAAAACTCCTGTTGGTTAAGGCAGTATAGTTATGTTTGTGCGTTAATGCAAATGGCAATATATTGATATTTGTACCTCCGACAACTAGGGCAATGGGAATGGCAGGCTGAAGAGGACATTTGTCAATACTTTTGGAGCCGTAGGAAATCATACATGCCGGTACGACAAGAGTAGTGACGATGATAATTGCAGCGACGCCTATTTTAGTATGGTTAATGTACCAGGTTGGAAAACTATTGATTATTGATTATAACCTATAAGACCAATGAAGAAGGCAATCAGGAAACATTTGGACTTCCTTTCTACCGCGGCTCTGTAGCGACCATATAATGTTTCGTATGACGGCGGCGTATCTAAATCATTCGGTAGATCCTTACATCAACTTTCCCGCCAAGGAAACGTAATAGCTTACCTTCTTCTAAGGCTTCTTGGTAAGTGGGTAAGGTATTGTTGTCTGACGGCGTGGAGGGGGACGGCTCTTTCAGAGTCTCTTGAGATCGCGACGCTGGAGGCGGCGGCGGATAATAAGTGCGAAATTGGGTAACGTATACATGGATGGGTCTCATTTATCACAGATTAAACAACGTTCCTAAAATTTGACAGTGCTATTTTTCAGCTTACGCGTTTAAAGTTAAGGTCACTTGTAGTATTTCAGGCACCTTTCGTGGATGAACACCACCGCCAAGAAACGCCACTTGAGGTGTGAAACAGGTCGCCTTAAGGCACGACACACATGCGCCCACTTCGGTTGACCTTTCATTATTGAATATGAGTGCAACTTCGATCGAATGGAAAGGATACTATTCATCACTGTGGCATTTGACATATGCCCAGGTGTGACAACCCTTGTTGGCTGCGTTGGTATGCTATAGGTCTGGCATGCTAAAGAGAAATTCCGCCAAACGCCGTTTTCGTGGTCGTCCAGCGCTCGCGCTGTGCTTCCGTAGTATTGTATAGCGCAGGACATGAAAACTTCACCTGTTTACGTGACTAATGGAAGGTGGCTCCGTCGTGTTACTTTAATATCCTAGAAGACTATTCCTGCAAGTTGTTTTACTGGTTTTGCTTTATCCATAATTGTCTGCATAATATGCCATTGAAGCACTGAGAAAAGTAGAACATAATTTGCAGTAGAATCTATATGCACATGTACTTTTTACAGCGTAGTACCTCAGTTTTGACATACATTTTTACGAAGTTACCATAGGTAGTTTTGATCGAATTTGGTAGTTTTACCTGTTACTCTCGCAATATAACCATATTACAACTACCCACAAGTTGTAAACGCTACATTAAAGCTGCAGGGTTCTGCAGCCTTCAACCGGCAAGCCCCGGAGGAAGAATTCTGTGTGATGTGATACGGAAAAACTTTCGACAACATAAAAATCATAAACTATTTAGAATCACATAAGAATCACATTAACATTACTAATTACAAACAGTAGTAACCTTTACTTTTCTATTTTTATTTGATTCCGTCGTAGGCTTTCAGCCTATGACATTTCTTTTAGTTATAATGAGTTAAATAGGTTCGGTATTACACATGTATTGATAAGTATTGTATACAGAAAGGGAAACGGCATTGTATTTGATCAAGTGGGTTAGTGGACACTGGGGTAAATAACCTTTCTTGGAATTAACAGTGTAGGTGTGGAACAGATTAATCGTAGAGGGAATTATTTTGGCATTGGTTAGATATTGCATTGAAGTGTAATTTGTACCAGCTCTATACTCCTACGGAGTTTTACTTTTCTTTGTTAAAAAAATGTACAGGGTGGCCCGAAAGTCCTATAACACCTGGGTTCTTTTGCTTGCAAAAAAAGATTGGCGCGAGGAAAACGTTCGATTTAAGTCACCATAGGTTCGGGACTCATATCTTGACGTAATCGCTGCGGTAGACATCTTTCGGGCCTTGCGTGAAAGGCAACAATTAATTTTTAGTCGAGTGAGGGTCATGACCGATACGAGTATTTACACGGTGGAGGAGAGGCTTGTTGCCGCTGTGTGGGTCCACGAGCGGCCACACACAGGAAAAAACATGACAAACATTATGGAAGACTTCGTAACTTGTTTTAAGATGCCGTTTTAGGAAACCGAAGCTTAAAATCGACAGGCATCATGGAAACTGTGTGGTTTCAATAGGACGGTGCGCCTGCACATTTTGCGGTGTCCGTCCGTGACTGGCTCGACGAAAATTGTCCCTTCCGTTGGATTGGACGGGGAACAAATCAGTCACCTGCACCATTGCCTTGGCCACCACGAAGCCCAGATCGTACCACTCCAGATAATGCTTTGTGGGGCTTTGTGAAGGAGAAGGTGCAAAAGCGCCGGTATTCTTCTAACGACGAGCTGAAAAATGCTATTCGGGACGTCTTTAAAGAAGTGACCCCCAGAATGCTCAAAAACGCAAACCAGAGAACATGGCGTCGTATTCTCCTTTGCAGGGATCATGGTGGATCTTATACTGATGTTGTAGACCAATAAAATACAATTTTTCTGAATAAACTGAGAATTGCAAGCGAAAGTGGTCTGACTTTTTTTTCATTGTTGCGGTTCCCTAAGGGTCCGCAAGGTGGCAACTATCCCGGTCACATGCCGAGATGAGTCCTGAATGTTAAACAGGCGTCACTGATTTTTCTCTTCATGTAACTTTTTGTTTACAGGCAAAAGAACCCAGGTGTTATAGGACTTTCGGGCCACCCTGTACAGTAAAAGAGATGGTGTAGCTTTCGGCGTGTCCGTTCGTTGTAGTAGTAAAGGACACCACTTACTTTGCTTTGCTAGTTAAGTAATGTAATATAAAGTAGTTCAATGGGTAAAACAGGCCCGCTTTTGCTCCACCTGCTTTGATACTGACCCGCAAATGGAGACCTTTGGCCCATAGGAATAGCTACGGATAAGATTTCTCCCACAGAAATTCAGAAAAGACCAGTGATCAGTTATAGTGTGACAGATTAGAGTATGATTTGATAGAAAAATAGGTAAGTTCCTTAAAAATTGTGTAGCTCTGATGGTTTATTTGGCCGCAGTCCTAAACTGAAAGCAGCGAAAAGTGAAATCGCTTTTGTTAGATTGCGGAACAACGACTTCATATTTCATCCTAGACATTAAACACGTACATCTTTGCTTGTGCAATTGTAATAGTACTACTTTTCAGACTTCCACGAATAGTTTCGGTGAGGTAATGTGTACTTTGCGCTTGCAAATGTGGGTCGTCAATATGAAATATAGAAGGAAGATGTAATGGCACTTAAAAAGGACTATTGTATCGTTTAATATTGTACTGCATAATGTTCTCTACAAATGCATGGCATTTGGTGTAGCGCTTCCTGGGGATGCGTTCGTGTGTACTTCGCATAGCAACGCAGTTCATGTAGAAGAAACGTACATTGTTACTGCCGTTCGTTTTAATTATGTCCTTTTTTCTGGTTCGTTTCTTTCGCCTTCGTTTCTACCAGCAATGTTCAGTAGGCTACTTGTCAAAAAAGCTAACTTTATGAACACATCCTATTATAAAAACGTTCCCTTGACGTGACAAACACGGGCCTAAAAGCCTCACGCCGCTCCTAACAGAAGCAGTCAATTTCGCGTTAGCAGACTTCTCAAGTAACACACGTGTATACAAATAAATGTATTATGGACGACTGTGCGTGTTCTTAAACAATTAAAAAGCGCATGTGCCATTTGGGCTTTATCTCGAAAATTGTCATTTGCTCGGTTCCTACAGCAACTATTTAGTAGTAGCAAATTCGGAGGACGCATACTTCCTGACAGTGGCCAGTCAACAGAACATATGGATAAAGGTAGTGCAGTTGAAACTTTTCGAGAATTTAGACATTTATATTTACCCGACAAGGCAATCTAGTAGACTGCTGTGAATTGCCAGATTGGATAGACTTTTCTTTTCTGTTAACGTATGAGCAATGTGCACTAATGCAAAATTGAGGCTTTGCGCTAGAAATGGTATTGAAATGAAAAATGAAAAAGGCGTGACACTGGGTTTGTCGGAGTACAATGTCAGAATTATTTGGTTAATTGTAGTAATTGAGTTCAGTATTCGTGTGTTTGTACACAAGTTTGTACTGGAGAGTTTATTTGCCGACCGGCGTTTGGCTTCGAAGGAAATGAAGACAGCCCCGTTCCCCTTCCCTGCCGTTCAACGCGGTATAACCTGTCTTGACGTCCTTGAGGCCTTGGTATATTGGAGAGAAAGTTGGCAGAGTTGTGGGAACGACGGAGGCTGTGCCATTTAATTTTTTCACTATTGAGAAAGATGACGGTTGGCGGGGCCATAAATGGCAACCCTTTTTTTTACATCGGCTGCAAAGATTCGCATTTGCAGCCGTGGCGAAATTCGGGGATAGATAGGGGGCTATTTCGCAAGGCACCGTGACCAATATTGCGAGCGTTGGCGAACCTTGTTTTTGCATGGGCAAAACCTTGTGCTAAAGCACATTTGCACGCTTTTTGGCCACGGTTTTGGTCAAACGAGGGCTCAAAATTTCGCAGGCTGTTGCAGAAAAAGCCGAGAGTCCGATTGCACACAATTTGCAACAGGACTTGGCAACTTTTTTTTTCACCGCACCATAGCAAATCCTCAAGTCCGCCGTTGGCGAAGTTGCAAAGCCCACGAAAGGAGGAGCGAACTAGAAAGCTGCCGAAATCGAAGAGGAAAACGGCAAAAGTCAAGGACATGACAGAAAATGCTATAAAAGACATACACTGGTGCTCGTTTTTCTATCATTCTAAGAGAAACTTGTACCATAAGCTGGGCCACTGAACTACGTTGTCAATGCAAGGAATCGAGAAATAATAAGCGTACTTTATCGTGAGGCCATGTCTTTTTTTGTAGAAAAAAATTAACAGGCAGCTGACATTTGATTGTTTTGAAATACATCAATACGTAAGTCTTTATTAGAATTAGAACTTCAAGAAATTAGCAATTCTAATTGGCTGCTGCTGTCGTAAACTGCACATAAAAGAACGAAGCTAAACTTTTAAAAGGTAAAGCAACTTTGTATGTAACCTTTCAATTCTTTATTAGCGCATAAGAAAATCATGACTTATCTTTGATAAAATAGGAACAGTCGATAGTTTTTCAGGCGAAGTTGAGTTAAACTATTACAAGGTGATAGCATGCTTGCCGTTGCTGTTCGTTTCTTTTCAGGGGAGAAGAATTGCCAAAATTAGGAAGGTGAAGCTCTAAGTATTCCGAGTTACCAGTTAAAGGATAGGGAGTAAAGGCTGATCGATACAAGAGTTGACATACGTTGAAAGCTGAGTCATGTGTGGGTCTTCTGAATAATATGACCTTATATTTATACTTATTGGCTATTTAAATAGCCAATAAGTATAAATATAAGGTCATGCATTTTGTCAGCTTATCAAGACTTGCGTGCTCTAGCGCGCGGACACTTGTAATGCCTCACTTATTTTGCCTTCGCCTACACTCGCACATTGAAGTTATGTATAATAATTTATAATGTTTTACGTGGAGTGGTGTAATGGGGTCTTTCGCCCTAAATTTCCGTAAGAGTGAGACATTTTCTGATATTTTCCGTACTCGAATAAATTATCCTTTCATTGCTCCCATAGATTTAGAACCTTTATTTTCTGAAATGTTACATCAGTGAAATGGTTTGCACACTTTCATCCTCAGTTGTGCAAACTGACTGTTTTTCTAATCCGTTTTCACATCCGCTAGGACAATATTTACTCTTGTCTAGGGCAGGGGTGTCCAACCATTTTTTTCTATTCGCCAACGTGTTGGTGAATCGGGGTGCCAATTCGCCAACACGTAAAAATTCCCTCTGAATTCGCCAAATTCGCCAACACGTTGTCTATCTATCTATATAATATCTATGCCAAAGAGTAGATATTATTTAATGCACAGGGTTTGAGTACAAGGTGATAAGGAACCTTGATATTATGAGTACAGTATACAGAACAAATAAAAACGGAATTACATTCACGAAATCAATAAGACACGTGACAAATTTTATTTTTGACTAGCCTCAGATTTCAGGTTTGACTGACGAAACCGCACAATACAAATCGGCTTCCAAATTTTAATTTAGTAAATGGGATCTGTACTTGGATTTCAGAAATCCAAAATCTAAAAAGTTAAATCGCAAGCCAAGTTGAGCCAAATGTAAACAGAAGTTTGTTATTCAAACTTTTAATGTTTGAATGTTGGGATGCTCCTTCACTATCACCTCTCCCTTAACATAACGATTTGTGTAAGATTGCAAATGCGTCATACTTTGTAAGTCAGGTAAATTTGTCTACAAATATCCGTTTTCTACATTTAGTAAAGAGGAGATTTCTTTGCTGGCGTTAACAATGCCCACTTGAAAATCGAACGCAAACTTTTAACGCGAGAAATCTTTCCAATCTTCTTTTCCTGATTGGCCGGTAAAATTTAAAATACCGAGACACGACATTCCTTTACAATTGCGCGTTTGCGGAAGGTTTTTTCCTGCTGGCTATGATCCAGGCCACTTAATAGTTCGCAGAAGCTAAGCTTTCATTTAAAAAACAAAAAGAAATTCAACCTCTGCTGCTGTCCTAAGTGTTTCGTAAGAAATCGCTGTTTTTGTTACAAGAGCTACTGTACTAGTCTAATACTAACAGACGAAGTCTTCTTTCAATTGTCACCTTTGGTTTGGTCAAGAAATTTTTCGCGTAACCAGTAGGATTTCTTGTTAACTCCGATAAGAACGAACTCTCCTACCCAGCTACCTTTAAATTTCCTTTTTAAAAATGCAGATTTGTCCGTGATTTTTTTTAACAGCCGATTCACCAACATTTTTCGTCAATTCGCCAACGTTGGCGAATTGAAGATAGGGTTGGACGCCCCTGGTCTAGGGGTTAGTTTTTGTCTGCGAAGAGGGTTTTACTTTTTAAACGACAGACACGACAAGACCACAAAAGGGAATTATGGTACAGTAACAAAAAAGGGATACAAATCTAGGGATCACAACACTATGGTATATCATCTCTTACTGAGGCGTAATATTATTTTTACTGTTATTTGAATTACGGTGTGAGCATAGCTCGTTCGGCTCAACGGGTTATATATAAGTAGAATTTAATATAATTGGATACTGAAGAGGTACAGTACATATATCACTGGAGCGATTATACCTACGGTAAATGTCTTAAAAGATGTTTCAAAAATGTTCTCTTATAGCCCATTTTATGTATGTTGGAAATAAAGCTAGAATTGATACACTTTAAAAGCAATGAAATGGTCCTGTGGTCTAAGCGGCTAGTACCGTGATCACGAGCTCGCAGGTTCGAATCCCGGTGGGTCTGGTTCTTTTATATTGTAAAATTCCAGTCTCTTCGGGATATTGTGCTCATTCTTCCTTCTTTACCTTATCCGAGTTTCTCCCTGGCTCGGTTCCTGTCTGTCGTGCTTATACCTTCCAGTCTGGAGTATCCTACACGTGGTTTGGGATACCGAGCTGCTTGGGAAACAGGTAGGAGAGGAGCGAGCACGAGGGATAGGAACAAGTTGAACGAGGAGCAAGGGCGGGAAGGAAGGCGGAGCTCCAGTTTTTCACATTTTCTCAACATTGTTTCTTATGGAAAATAACCCAGAAAAGGCCTTTCTAGCTCGGAAAAGTAACCACGCCTACTTTTTCAAATTTCCACCAATGGGAAGCTGGGAATATCGGGGGGAAGGCGCATTTTTGGGCGGGGATTTGAAAAATACGAAATTTTTGATGTAGGATATATTGAAAACTACCGCAAAATACAGCAACGTAATGGGTTAAAATAGCAGACTTTTGTCACACGTCTGTGGCTTCATAAAACTATTGCCACAATTTCTTAAATAAACGTCTTACAATAAGTATTTAAATTTAACAGTATAATTTTCCACAAGCTCTAATACACTACTAATAGTCATTTTACATGCAACTGAAGAGGCGGCAAACCAAATTAACTGTCGCTCGGTAGAATCGCCCCATCATCGTCTATGTTCCCGACTCGTCCACATATTAATATACCGCCGTTTCCCCAAGGAAAAATAGACTTCCTTCCTATAGGATCCAGCAAATTCTCGCATCCTGGACAGACTGAGAACTGCACGAAGAAAACGTTCATTTTCGACGACATCCCTTAAAGAATGCCTCCTTAAATGCTGTTTCGTAGAGCTATCAGTGCGCCACTTACATTTGACCAAAGAAGGATTTGTAAGCAGGTCCCTTGGCGTACCGTCTGCAAACAGCCTCCACCTAAAAGATCTTTCCCGAAGACCACATTAGAACACCAAAACATAACCACTCCCAACATTTTCCATAAAAGAAAAGACACATCTTAAAGATTGGGAAATAGCTTAATATTGCAGACGCTAAAGCTTGAAGTTGTAACACGATTTCCATTTGCCAACAAAAGTACACAATGGTCGTACTAATTTCCAGCTAAGCACGAAAACTATACGAAAAAATCTCTGCGGAAACAAGCGCATGCTTTTAGTATCTGATTTTCTCCTTCTAATTCAAATTCTTAAGCCAGCTGCCATTTGTTTTTTTTTTGTTAACGCATGGGGTTCATAGGATTCGGTCTGGGCCCCGATGGGTAGGGTGCCTGCGCTCGGCTGTAGGGATTAGCTCCTCCTGCCCCTCCCATGCCAAAACTAGTTGGTGGCTGCTGGCCAGGTGCCACCCCGTAAGGACTATTTCCAGGGCCTAACTGAGGCTGAGGGTAACCACCCGTAGGTCCCATATAGGGTTGCGCGGGAGCTTGATGACCAGGGGGTATCGCTTGACCAGGCATGGGCTGTCCCGGCATTTGTTGTCCCATTGGTTGACCTGGCATAGGCTGTTGTTGCTGCTGCTGTTGTGGCATTTGACCTGGATACGCACCAGGATAAGCCGGGTAAGGATTATACTGGCCGTAGGGTTGCTGAGAAGGTTGGGTCTGTGGGTGCTGCGGGATCTGTTGCGGATAAGGCCGAGGAGAAGCTGAAGGAGGAACAGGGCCTTGTGCTGGCGCTGGTGGGTGACTGGGAGACGAGGGATAGCCACCAAAACCTAATTGATAGCAAACTTAGATTTTTTCAGGTTTGTGTATACACATACTACCTTGACCGGGTTGCTGAGGATTCAGTGGGAGGGCCTGGCCCGGCAACCGACCTGCATCTGGTGTAGGCGCACGGTAAGAATCTCCTTCGCTAAGACCAAATGCAGAACTGACTCGGTTAGCATCATTAGCCTGTCCCGCGCTGGCATTTGGTGCTTCCGGTCGCACCGGAGCCGAAGCCGGAGCTCCTGGAAGCGGCGCAGGTGGCAGATTTGGCGTAACTTGGCCTTCTGGGTTTCCAGCAGGAGCGGCAGGCTGAAAGGGGTCGAATTCTTTGGGGGGTATACCTGGCTGTTTGAAGCCAACTGGCTGAGCTGGTCCGGAAACTAGCAAAAGGAGCGAAAGATTTTAATGTTGGGATCTTTAGACTACTTAAAGATATAACTCAGAGTTTGCTAAACTAAAATACACACAATTATAAATTGCAAGTCGACAGTTTGGCTTTTGCGGAACAATGGAATGTGATTTACTCGAAAAGAACACAAAGCGAGATTTAATGAAAGAATTTTATTCCGAAACTTAAGAACTCGTATTTGAATGTTAAAAATGCTGCACATATATTTACCTGGTTCGGTTACCGGTGGAGTAGAAGCGCGGGAGGTTTCACGGAAACTTCCAGATCCCAAATTGTCCAATAACTGGTTAATTTTGTCTCGAATTCCCACAAGCTCTTTGCGAACGCTCTGCAAAGCGCTTCCGTCTACCTCAGGCGCTGGCGCGAGCGTTTTGTTATTATTTTTTATGAGGGTCAGCTTAAGAATGTGACTACACTGAATCGCGAAAGCCAAATCTGAACTGTCGAAAATAGTTACTAGGTCCCCATCCTCGTCCTTGTATTTCATGGTAATCTCATCATTGCTAGACAGTTGGCCACGAAACACCCGTTGCATCATTAACAGGAGCTCATCATACGTAATATCTTCATTCAATATGGGAATACGCCGGATATCATCCCCGAGCTGAGCCTATGCGAAAAAGAAAAGAATTAGAACATGGAACGTAAACCAAACAACAATTAAAAAGGTTTCTTTGAGTACAGATATACAAAGCATGCGCTTGTGCACAATCTCAAACATGTACACAAGGGAGTCAAGGTACTACGTGAAAGACATTTTTCTGTTAACTACACGTCAAGTGAATTCTGGCCGGCGTCTGAAGGTGCTTAATAGTTACAATCGTTACGGTTACAAAACCGAAATTTACAATCACATCATCCTCAATTACGTGTTAAATTAAATAAAAGAAAATCATTTTGGTGTCTTGGCGGTTAAGAAAATTCGTTAGCAAGATCGTTGAAATTCTGCTAATCTTTCTATAAAAATTACAACGAAAAAATATTGAGCCAGTTGGGGTGGCAGATAGTGAACTGAAACATCTTGCATTTGAAAGCAAGGAAAACATCACAATACATCTTCACTATTATACGATTAAGCTGTAGTATTCAGTTTGTATTTTTGGTTCCGAAGCAAGAAATAAAGACAAAGCTTAGGAATGAAAATTGTAGGGAACCGTTTTGTACCTTGATAATCAGTTTTCCACTCAAGTCCCATCCAGGGAACGCACCTCCTTCTTCATTACTGCGGCTCATGTTAAATAAACAATTAAATAAATTTAGTAATCAAACTATGCATAAATGTTAGCACACTCTCATTTGCTTATCACACACCCCAACAACTACAGAACCGGATTTGGCTTGTCACATCCACGTCAACATGTCAGAAATGCTAAGGGAACTCTTGAGCCATCTATAGGGGAAACTAAAAACCAAGTAGCACGTCTATTATTTGACAGCTTCCCAGGATGGAATTAATAAAAATAACCGACGTGGGAGTATTTTAGCCTTTTAAATAAAAAAATAATATATTTTTAATGGAGCAGGACAGCAATGGCAAGAGTGATCACACTTTAGATGAAACTGTAATTACAACTGCCCTTGACGGACTGAATGCCAGCACCAGGTACTGTTATTAGGAGAAATGTTTTAAAAATACGATTTTGACGCTGTAAAATGGAACAGTCGTTAATATTTGTCACTTTCTAGAGATATTAACAAAAAACGGGACGATTATTTAGAATGGCCGGAGTACTTTATGGCCATTGCGTTCCTTTCGGCCATGCGAAGCAAAGACCCGTGTTCCCAGGTTGGAGCCTGTATCGTTAACGATGGAAACAAGATCGTGAGCATCGGTTATAATGGGATGCCAAGTGGCTGTAGCGATGACGTATTGCCTTGGCGAAAAACTGCCGAAAACAGGCTTCATACGAAATACATGTATGGTAAGACATCGCTCCCCTTTTCATACGATTAACGTACCATTTCTATTTGCAATTTTTGCGTATGCTAATTTCACCTCGCCATTTGATTAGTGTGCCACGCTGAGCTCAATGCCATTCTCAACAAGAACAGCAGCAGCGTGGAAGGTTGCACGTTGTACGTCGCGCTGTTCCCGTGCAATGAATGTGCCAAACTCATTATTCAGTCGGGAATCAAGGAAGTGGTGTACTACTCCAACAAACACGAACAAAAAGTGGAAACCGTTGCTGCCAGACGGATGCTGGATCTCGCCAAAATCTCCTGCCGTCAATACAAACCTCGGCACAGCAAAATCGTGATTGATTTCGCTGCCATTGACTGGAACGCTGGCACCACATGAACAATAAAATATGGTGTTCCAATTAAAGTGCATTTTAGTATCCGACTGTAAGGGGAACTTGTATTCATCCTTTTGGCCTTACATACATTGATCTTGTTGCTTTTCTTCTTACGGCCTGGAGTTTTCTTCTCTATTTAAACTTGTTTTTTGTTTTTTTACTTCTCGTTTTCGCCTGATTTCCCCCCATTCAATTTACTCGCATACGGTTTTCGAAATTCTCAGTCTTTTGGTTTTTCTCACTTTTTCCTGAGACTATCATTTATTCTTCTACATGGTTGGTGACCGGCGAAGGGGCGTTCACTTCCTTATGACCAGTTGGGGCGAACGCAGTGGCGTGGGGGAAGAGGGCGTGGCAACGCTCTTGGTATGCTGCAGCAGCTTCCACACCTACTTGTCCAAATTCGCCTTGTTGCAAGGCATACAACACGCTACTGCAATTCTGCAATGAAAAAACAGATGAAGTTATTGCTTAGCATAACCTGTCTGGATTATCCGAAAGAACTTACGCTCTGTATACGTCCAGTAACGTCGTCTAACCGCGTAACTAGCTTAACTGCACGTTTTTCTGCTTTGGGATCCAAAAGCAACAACATGCGCGTGCCTAGGTTTCATAAGTAAAGGTTAGGGCCTGTGAATCTTTTCAGTTCTGGAAAAATTCTTATCCTCCAAAGGAGCAAAACTTTTCGTTACCTTGGAGGAGGTGTGGTACAGAATTTGCATTCTTTTCCAAGAACTGTTCATTGAGCTCATACGGTATAAGCCCCTGGAAGAGTTTTTCGCTCGACCGTTGCAGAACAGTGAGCAAAGGCGCATCGGGGCTTTGACCTTTTCTTTCTTGCTCTAGACGGATCGCCAATCGAATGAGACAGGTGTGCATTTGCGGATGAGAACGGGCTGCTTCTTCTCCCAATACACGTACGGCCCTTTGCACCGCTTGTAGCATCAACAACGGTTTCTCACGACGGTGCTGGATCTCGAACGCTAGCAAGTGCGTCTCCACACGGTCGGCAGCAAAGTCTTGCAAGGGGATTAAGAATTTGAGGGCTTCTCCCAATGGGTCCTTTGTCTGCAAAAAGGCAAAAGTTACGCGTCACTGTTACAAATTGCGTAAACCCCCGACTACTTGCTGCAGGATATGAGCAAGTTTTCATCGAGTGCAACTTTGTGTTGGAAATACCCGTGACCTAACATTTCATGGTACTCTGACACACGGGTTATGCCCCTAATGAGTTGAATTATACGAATTAATGAAGACAACAAGTGATTTATCGTTTGTAGAGAAATATCAGTTCCAATAACAAATGCTGGCAGTTTTTAATGAAGAAAACTAATCACATCTTTGGCTACAAGCTACGTGTACAAGGCACAAATTTGTATGTACAAGATAAACATCTTACGCTTTCCAGTTTATATTGCAAAATCTATAAAACACGAACGTCCTTCGGGCCCCAATTGAGGTCATTAGGACAAATACTACGAAAATACGGTCGAACGAATCGGAATACTTCTTCGTACTGACGTTGTTTACTCAAACTACTTTTTGGTATCCTTTCAGGGACGTAACTTCGCAAATTCTACCAACGCTATTGACAATGGAATAAAATTCACGATTTTTTTAATGAAAAGAACACACATCAAGGCTGATAATTGCAGAAGAAAAACGTTACCTAATGAACTCTCAGTGCACGAAATATCGACGAAACATACGTCAAATATTGGCAAAGTACGGCATAGCGATAAAATGTTAAGGATAGTTTGCCCCAGTTTAGCCTTACGTGTGAATTCAAGTTGCAACACCAATCTACCATATAAAAAAGTAGTTCTGAAACGTTTCACTCAATGAGCTTTCCCCCTCCCCCCTTTAATTTGCTATTTTGTCTTGACAGCACACTTACCTTACACGATCAATACGCACTCACAATAAAATAAATCTGATAAGGGCTTGTTTTTGCTTCAGCTTCCGCTCAATTTGCACGGACTATGCTCCCTGAATGTTTCTACTGCTTAATCGGTTACTTTCAATCGATTCTAGTCTTTGGTGAAAAAACTGGAAAATGAGAAGCAAATAATATATATTTAACTATATATACTTAAAACCGCTACAAAATTGAAAACGTTACAAGTACAACTTATTAGTCCACCGCAAGTCGTAAATACATACGATCGTTATAAAAATATAATATTTTTATGTTAACCGCAAGTATAACATTAATTGATGCATTTCAGCTTCGTATGTCATGATAAAATATTTACTAGCTACGCTTGTCAAAACACTAATATAAACGTAACGTGAAAGTGTAGTACAGAAATACGGCTATTCCTTACACTGTTAGTTGTACGTTTTCTGCTAATTATCGCAAAGTGGTTACAAATGAGATAGCGCAAACACTAGATATGGGCACCTAGTGATAATAAGAAGATCAGAAGATCAGATAATTGAAAGGAGACCAGAAGCTCTTCAGATATTTAATGAACTCTCAGAAATATAAAGTACCCCCACACGTTTTAATCTACATTCAACAAATGATATAGTTCCGGAAAAACTTTACATCTAAACTTTCAAGGAGTCATCTTGCGTGTGACACTCTTCTCCTTAGCCTAAGTTAAACAAAGTTGCTAGCGAAGTAATTCAACTCGTCCCTACTGTGTTTCAGTCTCACGGTCTTTCCGCAAAACTTTTGAGATGGACAGAATGTAAGGATTCCTCCGATAAGCATCACTTGCGTTACAACGGCAATATCTACTGTCGTATTTTTTGTCTCCTACAATTTGGAATACTTGAGGTGTTTAGCTAACCAGGTAGTTGGGAGAAAATACACTACAAACAACATTTCATGTTCAACCGCTTTGATAACCCATTCTAAAAGGACTTTTCACTCCACTCTCGCTTCTTAAGCACGTATCTTACAAAGCAATCGAATTTATTCTACAGTCCAGCCTTACAGAGTAGTAGATTCGTACTTTGGCGCTAAGACACTAACCCACGACCGGTAAAGTTCTTTAACGTTCATTCGACAAACTTCACAAAATAGCTTAATTTTCCCCCACAAGAATTACTTCTAAAGAATGTTCACGACAAAAGCCACCGTGAGGTTACTACGGAATTCAAAATCTACGATTTCCAAGAATAAACTAACACATAAAAAAAGTTAATCTGTCTGATTTAACTAGTAAATACAATATATTGAACATAATTTTTTAAAAAAACTAAGCGAACGATTAATACTATTGACCTAATTAGACAAATTCAAGATCTCAAAAAATTCCACTCAGTCCAGCACTTAAATCTACTTAATGAGACACTACACACTGGAATGACTAAGAATTCAAATAAGAAAGACAGCAACTTTTCAAATTCACAAACCAGTTTTACAATGTGCGAGCCAACAAAATCGCGCTGTGACTAAGTATTCTGCGTAACATTTCGACGTACCTCGTTAAAGCAGGCCAACACAATAAAAAAAACTACAAGCGAAACATATGATTTGCACGAACGGTTAGCAACCTCTTCCGAAATTTTCCATATTTTTTTAAAAGACCCCTAAAACAGTTCTTATTTTCTGGAAGACCCTCACACGCATCTAGTAAACCTTGAAGCTTGGCGTGTTTTTAACCATCTTTTACGTTCTAATCTTCCCCCAAGTTTCCTAGAACTTCTTGACAATACTTCCGACAGCTTCTCAAAATGATAGTTATTGCCGTTTCTACCTTGAAAGGACACTACAACCCTGATTTACCTGGAGAAGCTTGGCAGGTTGGAGCTCGTCGGGCGGAGGCGGTTCAGGTTCCCCAGCTTGCGTCTTGTCTTGATGGTGCTGCCGGTTCTTAGCGTGCAATTCGCGTCGCTCTGCTTGTTGACGCTGGGCCTCCGCATCTTCCTCCGCTTTACGCTGAGCTTTGCGTTGTTTGGCGCGCAGTTTCTTCAGCTCGGTAGTCGTCAACGCCGCTGCAATTCACCCCCACAAGAAAGAGAATAACAAAAGAATTACACTTGGCCGATAACCATCTTCCTCCTAACGTGACATTTTGTCCACCCCAAGGCCGTCTGACTTGTTATTGTCTCCCACCACCCTTTTAAAAACCTTACCCAAGGTATTTTCTACGACCTTCGCAGCCAAATACCACCCGATCCAACCCAACCTTACCCGAAGTTCGAAAAACTTGCTCCCTTTATATCCCAAAGACATTTTCATCCGTTACATAAGGGAATATACCCTTTGCATCTCTGAGCATGAAAATCCCGCCCACATGCTGTTCTCGTGCCCTTGAAGATCATAATAAGCACGACATCTCGCCCATGACAAAAAAAAGGTCCGGGGATTCCAAGCCAGGCCAGAAGGGGGAAATTCCGAGGGCAAGGTATTCTCAACTCGCATCTGTTCTAGCTCCCTAGTTTAGTTCCTGCTCCATCTTTGCTTACACGGCAATTACGAGCCCATGCTAATCGAGCGTGACTCACTCGCGGTAAGTTACCCACCGTTGTTGCAGCAGGTAACTTCCGGAAGCTCTGCTTCTTGCGCCTCCGTGGCCTTTCCACAAACGCGCGTGGGGGAGAGAGAAAACTGTAACTAGTGACGGTGGACGAAACTTGAGCAAGAACTATGAGCCAGGCGTGGTCTAACTCGATGCCATAACTACTTGGTAGTAATGAAGAGAACCAGATTGTGAAGTAAGCAAGTCAGTCTCCATCGAGCTGGGCTAGCAAGAAGCAGGCGTCAGTGAGCTCGTGCGAATGACGGACTACTACTGTTGAAATAGTCCCACGAAAAATTGTTACAATTCGACTGGAGCGTTAAGTTCACGTTTCAAAGTTTCTACCTCATTGTCTTCATTCTACAAATTAGGGAGTCAAAAGCGGCCAGAATGTGGGTTGAAATCGTCCGCCAACGTGTCGGATTGTGTACGATTCGACGCGGTGTAAATGGCCTTTGACTTGATTCGCCGTGGTCAGTTGGCTTAACGCGTGATCTTAACAGTGCGAAGACCTTTTCGGTAACACGGGTGCTCTTTCTTTTCCTCAGAACACGTAACACAGAAAGTGAGAGTTGAGTTCACGGTGAGAAGCCAAGAACGTTCAGCGAAAGTGCTCGGGTGTGCGTAAGAAGGTGGTACCTTTCGAAAGCGAAAGTGAATTTTGAGACTGGCACGGCTCGAAAAAGTCCAAGCCTAGACGTTGTGGTCGCAAAAGTATTGTCAGGTAGGGAGCAGGTAATCTACCCCCCCACACAAAACCGACTCAGTTTTCCTACGGCCTTGGCCTACAACAGAAAAACGAAACATCCCTTTGGCATCACAATTAAGCTGTTCACAAACACCCAGACGATATTATAGGTACCCACTCGACCCATCGTTAATTTTTTAACAATCCTTTGTCCTTCTAGTTTTTTAACAACTTGTTAACTTATTAAGCACAATGACTTAACGGTTATGGAAACCACACATATACACTTGTGCATTATTTTAAAATTAACAAGGCAAAAATACTGAACGACATACAAAGGACGTCCAATTGTGCAACCACTAAGTTACATAATAACTAAAAAAATAAATCTAAAAAAATACTTAAAATTAATGAAAATATAATAAAAACTGAGACAAGTTTAGCTACGAATAGGCAAAGTTTAATTAGGCTAACTATAGTAAGCGTAGCGTAGTCAGAAAATCAGGTGTCACGAAAATATATAAGAAAATAGATCATGACAGGTATGGAATTTCTTAGTCAGTCGATGACTATTCCCTTTCGTCACATTCTTCCCATTGTTGTGCAATACAGCGGAACTCAAAAAGTTGTAATGCACTCCAACGACTGCAAATTGCGTCATGTTAAACGATTGTTCTAAAAACATTTTTCGAATTCTTGCGAGATGCACCTACGCAAGTTCAAACTTCTTTACAGGCAACAGAATCCATCATTGCCGTGACTGAAAGACATCACGGCCCAGCTTGACCATCACGCTTGTCTACGAATACAAGTTAAATTACATCAGCTCTGCTCTCCCTGTTTCACGCAATAACACAGATGTAAAAGCAGCATTATACTGAAGTGGTTCTTCTTACGTACAGTACTGACAGAAAAAAAACTATCCAAAAAGGACAATAACCGGGTACAGTCCGTTTTGGGCACGTAGGTCAATGCTGAAAGCAGTCCCGACTGTCATGCCTCTGCCCATCGCTCTCAAGGGAAAGGTCTCGATGTAGAAAGGGTATTTTCACAGGTATAGGGGTATCCCTATAACGTTTCCCTCCCCTGGGTCGAA
>JAHZNP010001529.1:0-18604 GCA_020615345.1 Triops cancriformis
CTAAGGGACTTGGGTTATGGGAGAAATGTCGGAAGTCCGTCCAAGAAAATAATCATTAGTAAAAGCTGAACTTTCATCAAAATTAAATTCTCAGTAGTTTGTAGCTACTCTTTTTAGAAAATGAGGTATTAAAGGTAAGGGGTGCTCATAAGGAATAATAGGGAAAAACAAGTAGCGTACTGTGGGCTTGCATTTTTAGGTTTACAAGAATAGCATCAAAAGTAAAAGGTCAACACGCTAATGTACACAGTCAGTAAGGTAGTTCTCATTTATCAGTCTCCGTCAGGATTTTATGCGAAATGGAGTCCACCATTTACAAGCACTTTTCCCTCGTGAACGTTACTCTTTTTTGGAAGATTCTTTTAAAGTGACCTGTGACTTCCGGATTTGTACAAATCAAATTCTAGGAGTTGGATTGGAGTTGGACTTGTCTGTGATAGAGAAGAGCGGAGTTGGAGTTGGAACTGGAATTGGTTCTGTTGCAAAAATCAAGCTAGGATTGGAGTTGCAATTCCTTTTAAAATCTCAAACAGACTTGGACTTGCCTCAAATCCTTTTTTTTGGAATTTTGCCCAAGCCTGATTAGAACTTACAGAGAAGGACAATTTGGCACTAATCGTTAACTAATCGATCAGCGACAACATTTTCTTTCGATTAATCGATTAGTCCAATCCTAATCGATTACGACCACTGAAGCACATCGTAGCCTTAAATTAACTACTACATGGCTTCCCCCTAACCCTAATCCAGAAGAACATTAGCCCAAGTTCCATTAGCTCAGTACTTGTCCATTGACCCCGTCAGAGTTTACCTTTAAATCACGTGAAATTACAACCTTCTTCTGAACGAGTTTCTGTAGTCCGACAAGTACCCTCCGCTTTCTAAAATGCCTTCCGAAAAGACGGCCAGTTATATCCTACTAATTGCTATCCGTACGTTTGTAGGTTGTTCGGGGTGAGGCGGCGTCATGGAATCCAAGTCGCACTTAGGCTTCGTTAATACTAGTGTTTGGCTGCTGCTCCTGGCAGGCCTGGCTCCAGTTCACGGCCAATGCCCTTGGCCGCGGGACTTGCTGGAACTCCAAAGCTCCTGCACGTGTTCTTTCAACCAAGCGCAAGAACTCACCTTACAATGTGTCCAAGTGGACTTTCCTCTGCTGCTTTCCACCTTGCAAGCCAGCACCGCCTCCAAAAGCCAAACCATCGACATGCTCTACGTCCACAACAGCAGTATCGGCGAACTCCGCGACGCTTTCCTTCGAGGCCTGAGCGTTACCAATCTGCAGCTCTCCCGGTGCCGCCTCCGGGCCATCAGCCCCAAAGCCTTTCAGGGACAAGAAGGCACGCTTAAGAGTCTCAATTTACAAGACAACGCACTCACGCAAGTACCGGTCGAAGCCTTACGACCCTTGCACGCTCTCGCGTTACTGGACCTGGCCGGTAATAAGATCGACACCGTGGAAGACGACGCTTTCATCACCTTACGCCTGACGACGCTGAAACTGTCCGACAACAACGTGACGCTTTCCCCAGGGGCGTTCAAAGGCCTGGAACAGTCCCTGAAAAACCTCAACCTCAAGGGTAATAGATTCCGACAGGTTCCTGACGCGGTTCGTCGTTTGGAAGCTTTGGCGTTTTTGGACCTGGCCCAGAATCAGATTAGAAACATTAGCGGTGGCGTTTTCCAGCACATGACCAGTCTGACAGCCCTCAATCTGGAACGTAACTCGATCCAAATGCTCGAGCCGGGTACTTTCCTCGGAGTCAACCAGACCCTCAGCTCGTTAAGCTTACTCAACAATCTTATCAGTATTTATCCCAGTTCGGCACTGAACACGCTGATAAATCTGCGGGTACGTTTTGGTTTCTCATTCTCCAGATTAATTCTTACTCACTGTGCCATTATGTTTAGTACTACTGTAAATTATTTACTATATGAATAATATAAAAATTTATAAATAACAGTAAATAATAATTTGATAAGTAATTGTAATAGTACGCAATTTATAATACGTGTAAGTTCGCGACTGGCAAATAATTAACTTTCACGAATTATGTGTGGCAAACAATAATGAATAATAATTAACTACAGCCAAAGCGCCTTTTTCGCGGGGGCTACGTTCCGAGAAACGCCACAGAAAAGGAAATCGCGAATGTGGCATAGAAACTCACGTTTAGATAGGGATACGTTCCAATTTTTCAAAATAGTGACAGTGGGAGATTTTTTGAATTTTTATTTTCATAGTTCACCGGAGCAAGATTACATTGCCGGTTTGACATTTTGGCTTCAACATAATTCTTTTATAGGGAATAATAAAGAATTTATAATAAGTTTAAATATGTAGCGACTGACAAACAATTAGCATCCGAAAATTGTGTGTGGCAAACGATAATAAATAATACTTCATATAATAATTAACTACAGTCACAGCTCCTTATTCGCGAGGGATACGCTCGGCAGAAATGCCACGGATACGGAAACCGCGAACGTGAATGAATACTTACATTGAATGATAGGGATGCGTTCCAAAGTTCTCAAAAAGAGACTGCGACAGAGACTTTTTATTTAGTTTGAAAATTCATCGAAGCAAGCTTACTGTTGCCGGTTTTAAATATTGGCTTTAAAAAATGTTTTCTTGTTAAGCCCATATATAAATAAGCCAAAATTAACATCTCCGTTAACTCTGACTGAAACTCAAGCATTGCCTTGTCAACTTTTCTTTTAAAAAACAAAATTATTTCCACTGAAGGATCAATGCTAATAAGAAATTCGCAAAATCATGAGCAATCTTCAAATGTCTTAAAAGGCTTTTAAACGTCCAATCTGTGTGATTTGTCCTGGTTGCGGTCTCTGGTTCTACAGGTCCATTATTCCGCGTAAGTTAAGATTGTTCATAGTTGATTGTTCAAAGTTAATTGTTCTCGTCAATATGAAAGTTAAAATTGTTCATAGTTGATTGTTCAAAGTTAATTGTTCTCGTCAATATGAAAGTTAATTTATTCAAAGAGACGCTTATCTTTCTCTCATATTCTTTCACCGCTTAAATGACACTGTTTTTTTTTACAATATCAAATCCACGCGCTCAATGGGGCTTGCATTTTTTATGCGACAGCGATGTCTTCGCTATGGAATTCCTGATTTTGTCTCCCGACTTTTTACTGAACACGACTGTTGATCCATTGATGTTGAATGAACGTCCAGCAGACGCGAAGACTCATCAACACATAAACGATCAGACATTCCTAATTTCGCCTGAACTGGCAAACAAAATTCCTACCGCGAGTTTCGTTTGTGCAATGTCTTAAAAGCTAACGTGAAATCATTCCTTCTGTTCTCGCCGTTATGAACCTATAGTGGCTTTTTGAGTGTGGGACAAAACAATCGAGAAGAATCGCAAAAAAAAACGAACAGATTTTGAAAAATGAAACGAATAGCAGAAGACTTGCTGAAACTTTTCGTAAGAAAGGTCCGTTACGGAAAATCAAGACTGTACTCGATATTTCGCGGACTTAACCTGCGGGCCGTGTCACATCGACCCGTGAGTAGTGAAGCTGTCAGCCGCGAATAAAGAGATGCTGTGACACAAATTTCGCTCACGAATACTGAAGCTGCGAATATGAGACCCGGGAATAAGGAGCTCTGACTGTATCGTAGAGAATCCTTTCATTTACTCAAACTGCTACTGAAAATCCGTGTTCGATCTGTGGAATTCTTTGGTATAGGTTTTGGATATCGGTTTTAACATGTTGACAACATTTCCGAGCGATGCCTTCAGGAGTATTCAGTCGTTAACTCTGCTCGCGTTGGACGGCAATCCGTTAGGAACCCTGCCGTTGGCGGCCTTTCGGCATCTTAATCAAACTCTGAGAGGTTTGAGTCTCGGGGGGAAATTTTTGCATTGCAATTGCGAGTTGCGTTGGGTAGCGGAATGGATCCGAGATTACGACCTACAAGTAACCAGCCGTGAGCGAAATCCCCAATTCTGTGGCAGCCCGCCAGAATTTCGCTCGAAGAACTTTTACCACTTTGAACCTGAAGGTAAATAGACTTCCTCTACTGACCTTTAGTCAAAATGAACTATGGCTATCAGTGTTTCTAGTTTGCCTTTTCTTCTTTATTAAAAATTAATGAATTTAAGATCAAATCAGATCGAATGTCGCCTCAGAAAAGTCTCGGATACTTTTGAGCTCCTTAGGAAAATTTTCGATCAAATCATAGCGGAATAATTGCTCAACACCATCATCTTGCAAAAATTGCCCGTTGCCATGTTTGGTGCACCTTGCCGTATCCCCCCGCAATTCGAGCAGCTTTGTCACCCGGAAATGTCAAAAAATTACGACGGTCAATTCTTGCAAGACAGCGATATCGGACAATCGATTCATTGTAAATGTTGGCAACTGTATGCGGAAGAGAAAGGTCGAGAAGAACGTTCTGATACATCCATTAAATATTTAAGTAGCCATACACAATAGGGCGTATTCCGGTAAGCAGGTTGCACTCGTATGGTTAACTAGTGGGGAAGCCGCCATACGTTGTTTGTTGTTGTTGATATTTACCAACGTCGCTAGGTTACCAGTATGTACAAGACAGTCCATAGCATATGTGACGTCACAAACTAATGCCGTATCCTAGCAACAGCGGTAAATATCAACACAAAACAATATATGGCGGCTTCTCCCCACTAGCGAACGAACCATGCGAGTGCAACCGGAACTGCTTCTCGGAATACGCCCTATACTAATAGTTTCTTCCCTTTTCACTTGACCCTGACGATAGGATCTCTTTTCGAGTATAATTGGCCCTGGATCACTTAGACTGAAATTTAATTTCTTAAGAAAATTTATTAACCAGATAGACTAAAACCGGCGAATGATGTAAAGAATCTCAAGCCCGGTTAAAACGAAAAATGAGAAACAACTGTAAGCTGTGTGTATTGCAGACTTGTGCCGAAGCCCCCTAGAATGATCTTGAACTAAATCCTAGCCATTCCATTTTGTTATGACAAATCCAAATACCAAATCCAGGTCTTCAAACCACCAGCGATGAAAGTGCAAATCCAAATCATGCCCAGAGAAAAAGAAAATACTTAAATCTGTCTCAGGCTCTTTTAGTGGATTTGACTGATCCGTGTCAATACTTTTCATATATTATTTCCAACGGAAATGGGCGACGTCGGTAAAACTGTAGAAAAGTTTATCAGTTCAGTTTCAACTTTACTACGGAGAAATAGTTGTCTATGCAAGGTCCCTCCAAGTTTTGCAAAGTTGCAAAGTTATAAAGAGAACCCAATTTCAGTGTTGCTTAGGCCAGTCTTCTAATTCAATGATTGAATTAGGTCAGCCTCACTAATCTCAAATTGACTTTCAAAGAGTGACTAAGTGCAACGTCGAAAGTATTCTGACTTCTTTAAGAAGATATACAAAGAAAAGTGAAAAGAAGCCAGGGAAAATGCCGACCGCTATAACAATACTTTGTTGATACGCTGTCACGAAATGTGAACGATAACAAGTGTGTAATTTTCCCCTGTCGAACCTTCCAGAAAAGAGCTTTCGAATCCATCCTGAAAAATCCACTTTTGTATTTAATCCCTTTTCAAACTATGGCAAATGGCTAGCTTTCAAATCAAATTTAAAATCAAT
Source organism: Triops cancriformis (assembly GCA_020615345.1). Taxonomy (NCBI): domain Eukaryota; kingdom Metazoa; phylum Arthropoda; class Branchiopoda; order Notostraca; family Triopsidae; genus Triops; species Triops cancriformis. The sequence continues at coordinate 5,640 of JAHZNP010001529.1, forward strand.
ACAAAAAGAGCTTGTCATAATTGTCAAGCCTGGTCTGCGTCAGAAAAATAGTCTCAAATCGGGCTTAAGTCCACCTCAAGTTGAAACCGGCACAAGTCTGGTGTACTCAATGTGTTGAGCAACGTGCGTTTAACCTCGAATGGGGCCATTGCCTTACCTAATTTCTTAGCCAAACATTACAAATTACTTAAATCCTTTAGCAATCCCGTTTTAATATTTGCTTGATAATTGTTTCACATGCTAGATCTTAAATGCTCCGAGGAAGAAGAGCAGTTTGACGAACGGGATCAGGGCATCGGGTCCCAGCTGTTGTTCCCCGTCCCTAGTACCACTCCGACAACAACAACAATGTCAACAACACCTTCCACCACAGAATCGAGAACCCTTCCCACAACCACCTCCACCACGACCATGAGCACCCCGGAAGAAGAAGAGACTTCGGAAGAAGCTGTCGAGGACGAACCCGAAGAGCTGACGCCTCCGAGCACTCCTCGAACCACAGCGGGACACGCGGTTCGCGGATCGGTCCACATGTCCACCCTAGGACCCAGGGTACCCTTAACGCGCCCCGCAACCCACGCCTCCGCAACCCGAACAACGCCTTCCTTCCAAACACCCTCCACCCCTGTTCCCAATCGTTCTGTGACCAGCAATGGAAGACCCGCTCCTGCATTTTCCAATAACGGAAGTCCAAGTCAGGGCACGCCTACTTTCCCTTCCCGGAACGTCCCCCAACCTCCCCGACCTCGTCCATTAACGGATATCAACAATGTTCGCAACTCATTGATCAGAGGTTCGCCCGGTGGAAACGCACGACAAGATGTGAACTCGGCAGCTTCGAGCGAATTTTCTCAACAATCCGAGCGGGAAGTCATTGTCAAGGACGCCTACAGACAAGACAGTTCTGTGGTGATTCATTGGGATTCGGACACCAGTAACATTCTCGGTTTCCGAGTCGTGTACCGACTTTTTGGGGAACACAACTTTCAACCGGGTCCGCCTCTTGATCCTAGCGAGCGCGAGTTCAAGATTAAGAACGTCCCTGCCCAGGTAAATAACCCTACGTTCACACTCCGTGATGTTAGCTGACTGCTCCAAGCTAACCGCCAGGTGCGAACTCTGTTTTGCTAAACCAAACAATCCTAAAACTATCTGGCATAACTAGAGGCCGCATTTTATAAACTTTTACCGTAAGATACATTGGAGCCACTTTTAGAGTACGGTGCACCTAACCGTGGTATGGGAGAATCACATGCTAAACGGTGTCGGCGATTTTGCGAAAAAGGCTGTGTTTCATCAAACAATCTCATAGTTGAGTTGAGATTGTAATATCTAGTGCATATCGTCGAGTTTTTCTTTAAAATGTTCCTAGTCAATTAGTAAAAACCAATCAAATTTCAACTTTTTTGTAAAAAGCATTTTTAAACATATGGCCTCAAGATACAGCAAAGCACTGTTTACCTAGTTTATTTGCGAAAGGGGAATTTAAATCCGTCGGATAGTTTCGGATTTAGTACCTATTTTTTTTTACCCAATTTTCTAGGTGACAACTCGAAAATTAAATGTAGGATTTTTCAATCCCGGTTTCGTTAAACGAATACTTTTAAGGGGCTGCTGTGAACCTCGCAATCGAATGTTTGCAGTTGCTTTTGTGCCAAAATAGCTGAATTTTGAATCGCTGTTTACAAATTTACGAAGAACTATTTGAAGAAAATTTCGACGATACGATTACGATTAAGACATTATGATTAGAATCTTTATTGACAAGATTGTTTAATGAAATACTGAGTAGTTTGGGCAACACCACCGACGCCGTTTAGCACGTGATTGCAGTACACCACGGTTAGGTGCACCGTAGCCTTAGCTTCAACTCACTTAACTTCATGCCAACGCTCAAATCCCACGTCACTCCCATTTCATTCAGTTTTATTCAATTCAGCCAAGATAATGTAAAACTGCGTTCAATTAAGGACTATTTCTTTAAGAAGTAGGAATAAGACAGTCTATTTTAACTTCGATTGAAACGCGAAATATTATTCATAAAATATTTGATACACTCAATGTAAAGATCTACTGTTCTTTTATTATTATTGCCTATTGGTCAAAGCTAAAACTACTCTTAGAATACAGAGTATTTTATCTATGACAAACAGGCACCCAGGACAACTTCGTAGATATTTTAACTTCCTACTGGCTGGTCGGTCTATGATGTTAAGCGATCTCGACTGTAGTTACAATATGACTCGTGTGTCACAAATTTACTAAGAAAAAAAATCAAAGAAACGCAACAGATATTACGATCCGAAAGTTTTAGATCAACAATCTATAATATAACAGAGAACATTTTTGTGAAACTAGCTGAACCCTTTACCATGTCATTTGCCTGTAAGAGTATTAGGTGCAACGCGGCCTTATATGGAGTTTTCGCGGCCAAATCAGTTCTACTAATTCTAAAGTTTTTTTCAGCCAAATTCAAACAAACCTCGAAAAACACCGCAAGTCACTTCTAAATTACTTACGACTAGTGTGAGCAAGTCTCATAATATAAGCGTAGTACAATTATTTCATGGACTACTGGTAACCTGACTATCCTTTCATTATTGCAGGAAGCCATTATTGTTTGCGTGGTTTCCCTCGAAGAAAGCAACGTCACTCCTGAAACCGTGCCCTTCACCCAATGCAGAGAAATACGCATCGAAGCCCCGGCTTCCAATCACATGGACAAGATCATTATCGGCGCCAGTGCTTCCATCTGCGGCACGGTCATCATCGCCGTGGCTGTTTTCGTGTGCTGCAACCGACGCCGCATGAAAAAGAACGAGAAGAAGCTTCTGCCAACGCTGCTCCCCAGCCACGCCCTCAACGGTGTCAACACCATCAACGGAGCCAATTCCATGATGTCTGGCGCCCCCTTGGCTAGCTTAGGCGCACTGGGCTACGGGTTAGGACCAAAAGACTGGGACCAAATGTCGATGTACAGCGGGCGCAGCATCCCTCGACCGCGGGTGTACCAAGATCAGCCAGGTAACTTCGTTTTACTTGTGTGATCACGTAGATTCGCTTGGTAGAGTAGAGTACCAATAACACACGCGAGGTAATGGGAATATTAATTACTAGAAAGTAGCCATTGTTGAACCTCGGTCACGTAGAGAAAAGCTAATCTTTCGCACCCGTATGGGATTCTTGGCTTCGTGAACCATTCGTAGGATCTGTGAACGGAGGCTTTATTCCCGAAGATGCGCGTTCTCACATTTCTCAGTATTCCATACACAAGCTCGCTAGTCAAAATCTACATCGGTCCAGGTCCTTAGCGGATGGTCAGTCTCAACGGAGCGCCTCTGCCATGTCAGGCAGGTTTGGCTCCACCCTGTCACTTCACAATGCTGGCTTGCAGAACAACGGACCCATGAGCTTCAACATGAACATGGGCGTGCCCAATATGGGCTTGGGTCTGTCGCGTCAAGGTACATGTTCAATGACGACCTCGGAAGTTCGACACGACCATCTTGACGGAAAAAACTGAAAGCTTGGTTCACACCCTTAACAGCTCGATTGGCAATCAACAATCGGGCTGACTCATCAATCAACAACTAAACTGATTAATCAACGGATACATCAACTTGACTAGCTAATCAATAGACCAAGTTGACTGGTCCTCCAACAATAAATTCGACAATCTACTTATGATCACACTGACTCGCTGATCAGGAACAAAGTTAATTTCTCGTCAAGGAGTCAAGATAAAAAAACAATAGTATTGTGGTATAATTAAACATCCAAACTGACCGGCCAATCAGTAAGGAAGTTAACTAACAAATCAGCTGAATCATCAATCAGTAAACTGAACTGGAAAAGCTGACTCGCCACTTTAATGAGTAGCGTGTCAACTTGTTCAGTGAGTCAAACTGACAAAAACTGATTAATCCAATGTGCTACTCCTACACGCACATCGATATATAACAAAATATAGGAAAAATTAATTGTCATTTTCAACGAACAATCGTTCTGTGTTGACGCTCTGACCATGTTGAAAACTGACGATGTCTGCTGTCAAGCATTCAGAGCGCTTATCAAATACAAGTCACGCCACGTAATTGGCCCTGAGGCTACGGGTGAACCAAGCTTCAACGACTGAATATTAAAGGCTACAACAATGAAAAAAACTGACCAAACCCTACTGGACATGAACCCACTGACTTTTCAAGACCGTTAAAAAGGCTTCTCACTCATTTTCTGACGCTTTTGGCACAGCACAGTACGGCACGGCTTCCGACCCTTTTACCTTATATCTCCCAACTCTGTCCGCCATCTTTGGTTGGTCGCTTTCCATTAACGGGTAGGTTTTTTTGGTTTTATTTTCCGCGCAGGCTCCGTGAACCGTTCGTGGAGAGATGCAATACTAACTAAGGAGCTGTACCTGCGGCAACAAGGGCTTGCGCAGCTTTGAACGCAAAACACCCATAACCTCGTTATACGTTATTTATCTTACATATTCCTCCCACTTTGCGTGTACAGAGCACTACTTAGGACGACATGAACTTAAACCCTTACCCAGGACTTTTAGCCTCAACCCACTTGACAAACGTTTCAAGGTTCAATGCTCAAAACCCCCTCCCCTTTACATTAACTTTGGTTGTCCGACCCCTACCTTAGATTTACGCGCCTCGCACCGCTCTTTGGCCGACTACCGTCTGCAGGCGATGGACACCGTCGGAGGCAACAGCAGCTTGCTGCCAAACGACGCAGCGGGCCGGCTTTCCCGTAAGCCCAGTCGGGCTAGTCAAAGCAGTCGCCGCTCGGACTACAACCGTCGCCAACGTTCGGCGGCCGCCATCGCCGCGGCGGAACAGCAACAAATGTCCGCCATGACAGGTGATGAAAGCAGTTGGGAAACTGACCGCGAGAGACAGAACAACCCTTCTTCGCAATCCTCTCACGGGATGAGCGCCGCCGTCCACAGTCTGAGAAGGCAATCCTTCATGGGCAGCCACGCCAACCTTAACGGTATTCACTCGTCAGGTGGCGTACCTGGCGCTTCAGCGATGGCGGGAGGGTTGGCCGCTACGAGCTTGATGAGTGCGTCCGCCATGGGGAACCCTAACAATGGTTTGGTACGCGGCCGCCTGAGTCGACTCAGCGCCGCGGGGTCGATGCGATCCGTCACTACCAGCAACGACACGGACAATTGGACGGATCACGACATGGACATTTATATGGCCCGGAATAGCATCCGCCAAGATTTGGTCCGCTTGTAAATAGTTTTAAGATCTTGTACGTTTTTGTAGCTCATAGCTTAGGAAGTGCGAATGTTTGTGAGAAAATCCTAGCCAATTTTTTTGTTATCATTTTTTATGTGTTCGGTGCTTTCCACGTGGTGTAGAGACCTTAACCCCCATTTTTGGAATTGTTACAATCCAAATGTTTTCCGAGTTTTCAATAAAAGGCTTCTGTTCTTTACATTAGCTTTATGTCTACATAGTTGAAAATATTGATATATGCTTAGAACAAAGAGAGAATTACAGTAATTTATTGTTATTCCTAACTGGTAGAAAGATCCTCATTTATCAAATTGGCCATAATTTGGTGATAACTACCGCCTAGCAAGCCGGGACGCAAATATGAGAAAGAATGCTCTTTCTATGGAGTTAGATGTTTACACGACTGAGATTATGAACTAACGAATGTAATTGAAATGACTACCTGGCTAGACAAACAGAAATGTAGAGTGAAGCAAATGATGGTGATAAGATCCTATCTGGCGAGGGGTCCGAAAGAAATATTGTTCCTTCACTTGACTTTGACGTTATTATAACAGAGATTGCGTATTTCCAGCAATGTAAATGAGATAAGTAACTGACTAAACGCCCAACAACGTAAGTAACACTTTGCTCTTGGTCAAAATGTCAAGAAGCGATGACCCGAACTGCACAATCAGACATATTTTGGTTAATATGACCCTGTCATCTAACGAAAGGGAATGCAAATGCGGGAAGTATGCAAGAATAAAATGTGACAACTTGCCCCGGCAGAAGGTATCCGTGTTCCCAACGATAGCGTAATTCCAGTACGATTTCATGCCACAAATGAGAGACAGCCGGTAATCCGCTTAAGTACTGGTTGGTGTAGATCGTCAGAAGCATGCAACGCCACACGAGGCCATCTGGTACACAACTTTTCAAGTTAGGAAGCTGCTCCTAGAAAGGCAGAAAGACTTGCCATGTCTGTGAAAATGTTTGCCAATACATTTGGATTCTTACATACTCTTAATGCTGCATTGGGTCCGCTCGTCTCTACGCCGTTCTTTCCGAGTTGCGCAGGATAGGGATGTGTCTATAATTAACCATATAACGATGACTAAAAATGCATAAAAACAAAATATTCTACAGTTAATTTTTCTATGAATTCTTAGTTCGCTTCTTTCTTACAAAATAAAAATTAACCCCAACGTAAACTTACGCCTGGTGTTGGTTGCCTTAATCTTAAATGCATCGGAATTTAACTTCAAATTGTACTTTTTATTTTTAAAACAATGATTGATTTTAATTATTTTTGGACGGATTTTCAGGACAAACTTACAGGATTGTCACCTTCGGCGTCAGGGAAAAGGTAATAGAGAAACATAGTAAGAGTTCGGTCCGGAATGGGGCCACGTTCCCGCTCTCTGTCTTTGGCGGAATGCGTCGAAGTTAAAACACGCGCCAACGGCCACGCGGACGCCACATTCCGCAGCACAGGCTGCGTTAACGCCCCTAATGCCTGACTGTATTCGGGGCTATCTGCATTTAAATACTTGATTATCCCTACCACGCAACTTATAGACATAAACAAATTAACCTGGACTCTGTAAGACGGTAAAATTGCTCCCCAACAACTGTTCCGTGCTTTCTGGCCGTTTGCACACTTCTAGTAACTCCGACACGGCATCAGAAAGTAAGCCTGGAGCATAGTCAACCAGTTTGGCTTGCAAAGTCCACAACGGCGCACTGGTCGGGATCAGATCGGTGTAAAAGTCGCTATCAGCGACCAAATCTTCTCTGACGCAAGGCCATATGGTGCACATCTGTAGCTCACTACAATTTTCGGCAAGGTTTCGTCACAATTTTGCTGAAAAAACTGGCCTGAATTACCTAACGGGGTCACGAAGTGCACCAAAAGCCAATTTTCCCAACGCCGAGAGGCCGACGTTGCCTTGGAGGAGATCAAAATCGGGTGGTTCTTGAGGCCAATCGTCAGATCCCCATTCGTTGAGAATATAAGTGAACCTCGCACCTATACTGACCACCGATAAGTTGCTAGAACCGACTTTGCCTTTAAAAAGCTCTAACAATCCTGAAAAAAAGAGATTTTAAGCACGAAAGGTTGAAATAAGGGCGGAACAAGAAGAAAAAACATCGAGAAAACTTGTACAAAACCTGTTAAACAATTACAGCCTTGAGGAGTTCTTTTCAGGTATATCGTATCAAAAAGTGTTCGCTTGTTTTCGCATTCATAGACTCCCATGTAGTAATTGTACGACTTTGGGTGGATTTGAGCGAAAACTGGTACGGCACTGCAAAGAATAACAAGAAGTAGATTATTAATTTTAAAGTTAACCGGGTAAGGAGTTGTTGACACCAGACAGAGCTTGTTACCAATGACTGTTGTTGATAGCCATTATGATGGAACTTAACAAAATTTTCGCCTTGCTTTCGGAGGTTATGGGCTCATTTCCCGCAGGCGAAATAAGCACAAAGTTGGACAAGCCGTACCATTTCGCAATTGGATGCATCTCTTCACTCGTGAAAACGAAATTGCTATACAAAGCATCACACTCTGATTTATGCGAATCCCCGGATGTAGTCTTGGATGAGGTTAGGTTGTCATGTTCCTTTAATTCCGCGTAATGATGAGTTACTACAAAGGGAAATCCTAAGAATACGAAAACAATCATTCACAAAAGTGGTTTGAAGCTTTTCATTAAGAATTGGTTACCGCCAAATGTTAGTTCGGCATGGTTCTCCTTCCATGTCAAGCGTTGAAAAATCAAGGGAACACTTGGAGCCAAAGAGTTTTCATTTTTTGACAGTTTCCAAACATGAACCGTTTCTTCGATTCGCGCTGTGAATTTTTCCCACTCCGAAGCTGCTGTATAATCTAAAATTTCAAAAACCTCCTCTTCTTCCTTTAAACAAATGAACGTAAATTTTTACTTTCAAGCTGTTTTCAAAACATTACCATTTTCGAGTCAGGAGAAACGTCGGCCTATAATAACACCACAACACAGGACAAACTAGTTCGAGCTTTTTAAATAAATGATTACATTCATAGATGGCGCGAACCGAGTCTAAACGCCAAACAACACGTTCTCCGGTGAAAATAGACAACAGGGTGTAATGTATCCACGTTCCCTGAAATAGACATCTACGTGTATATATGAAAGTGACTGTTACTATGTACAGTGGAAACCGGTTATAACGAAAACGGTTAAGACGAAATTTCGTTTATAACGAAATAACATGTCGGTCCCGACAAAATCCTATCTCTTTACATACGTTTTCCTTCGGTTATAACGAAACAAAATATCGGTTATAACCAAAAGATCTTCGGTCTTCGAACCGACAAAGCAACTTTTTCTGCTTGAAAGTCTCGGGTTACCCTCTCCGTATTAATAAAAAACAAACTCGGCATAAACTCCGCTCTCCTTCTTGCCAACTCTTACCCTTTGACCAAGCGTCCCCCAATAAGGCGGACAACCGATGAAAATGCTTTTAGAGGGCTAGCTGAGCCCCTACCTTATACAGTGTTCAAGGTTTTTGTCTTCCTTGTCCCATCAGTAGTAAGTTCTTCCTTGCCCCATCAGTAGTAAGTTCTCTTTCTACCGGTACAATGGCGGAAAAGTCAGAGCGGAGAAGAAGCGCAGAAAGAAGCTTGGCGACATAGAAGAATATGTCAATAACATTGTAATAAAAAGGACAGTAAAAAGTTTCAGATTTTTTTAAAGATTTTTTTTCATTTTATGAAAATGTATGGTTAAATGTTAATATTAGTGAACGGAAATCCAAAATGTATTATTTATAACGGAATAGACTGCCAGTGTATCGGCGTAAACTTGAATACTGTCTAGGTTATTGCGACTTTAAGTTTTTTGGAATGCTTCGGTTATAACGAAATTCGGTTATAACGAAAAATATTCTCGGTCCCTTCGATTTCGTTATAACCGGTTTCGACTGTATATGGTAGGAAGCTTAGGGATATGGCCACTTGGAGGGATCTTGCGAGGCAAATCACGTGACATTATTTACAGTATAACAGGTAGTAAATATAATGGAATTTTAAATACATTTTTCCCAATTAAACGGCTTGTTCAGTTATTATGACTAACCATTTTCAGATGAAATATTTCCTTCAAGTTGAAAGAGAAATGCATTCCTAAACATCAAGGTGGCTGCGTTTTTTATGCAATTACAATTGTTTTATTAATATTGGACCAGCCAAATCGGGCTGGTTCATTGGTGCCATTGACGTGTGTCACATCCGTGTCCCCGCTCCATCGGGTAATAGAAACGCCTACCTAAACTACAAACGCTACAATACGCAAATCACAGTATTGTCGTAATGGCGGCCTGCTTACCAAACAAGACCTTCTCTTACATTTTTACTGGCTTTCCCGGAAGTTGCCACGACTCGTACGTCTTCCAGCGATCATCACTCTACACGAAACTAGACTCCGACAACTGTGGGCATCTGATGGATCCAAGGAAGAACCATTTGGTTGCCGACAGCGTGTTTCCCTTGAAGAAATGGCTTATGGTGCCGTGCAAGGCACAAAATGACCTCACCAAATCTCTAAAACGTTACATTAAGAAACACTCACATGGCAGAATTGCCATTGAGCAATGTTTTGGGGATCTCAAGAACCGCTTTCGGCGATGCCAATTCATAGACGCAACCATCCCAAACTCTGTGAATGTTGTTGTGGCTTCATATGTGATTCATAACATTTGCGTTGAGAATTGAGATTTTTGTATTATTGGCGATGCTAATAATTTCGAGGAGACTCCAGTTGATGGCAACTGTTTTGCCAGCAACAGTGGGAACGCCAAAAGAGAACTGATTAGGGAGAAGCTGGCCAGAACTTTTTTGTGAAAAACAATGACTATGTAATTTTTCTTTTTGGAAGTGATACAGTATCACAGATTGTTAATACAATTTTTTAAGTTTCTCGCAAGAAACTTGAATCCTTTAAACAAAACAAGAACGACTTTTCATTTAGAGCAGTCTCGAACGGGCGTCAAATTAGCATATAATATATAACGAACGGGCGTCATTCCGAGGAATCTCCTAAGATCGGAAACGTTGCTCGGCTCCGGATAGTTGGCTATGGCTGCAACCTTCTCTTGATCCGCCCTTATTCCGTCTTTGCTGATGATGTGTCCCAGAAATTGGACTTCATCCACCCGGAATCGGCATTTCTTTTTGTTTAGCGTAACGTGGCTATCCTCTAAGCGTTGCAGTACCTTTCCGAGACGCTCGTCGTGCGTGCTCTCGTCGCCCCAACCAGAATGTCGTCCATCTGAATGTACCGATAAATGTACCGATAAATACGGGACAGCATTCCTCATCTTCTTCTGTTTCGGCATTTTCGGTGACCTGTTGAACTTTTCCCTTTTGCAATTTTTCGGTGACACTTTCGAACTTTTGCAGAATTTGCTTCCGGCAAAATGGTTGTTTTTCCCACAGGATTTGCACCTTTTCCCAAGCGCTGGACATGAGCTCTTTCCCCACTTGTGCTCCCTACCGCAGTAGTTGCATTGTCCCTGGGGCTTGTGGGCTGTTTGGCCTCTTCTTGCCTTTATTTGCTCCACTTTTGCTTCATGTGGCTCGATATTCTTGGTAATATCTGCTGCCTGTGCCTTGCAAGTTTCTAATGCCCTTGCGAGATCACAGGCCCTTTTAAATGACAAGTCGCTTTCTTCGAGCAGGCGTTACCTGGTCTGATTACTCTGGACCCCAGCGACGACCCTGTCCCTTAGAATGGATTTTTCGCATCTACCGCAGTAGTTCCAATTCGTGATCTTGTCATTCAGGTCGGTCACGAAGTCCTCTATGGACTCGCCCGAGCACTGGCTTCTTATGTTTAGCCTGTACCTCTCGTGGGTTTCATTAACCGTTCCTCTTACAAAGGTCGTTAGCGCATCAACTATCTCCAAAGTCGTAGCTTCTGATGGCAACTTCAATCCGTTATTTGCTTTGAGCGTTTCATCCGTGAAACAGGCTCGGAGCATGGCCGTCTGGTAATCTACGGGATGTGCTTGTAATTCCGCTAAGATGGCATAGTCGGATCACTTCTGCTTCCATAATTTAAACGCGTCATACCTCTTATCTGTTGATAAGTCGAGTTTTGGCGGCTTTATCCCCGCAAACGGCGTACCTCCCGCTCTCACGTTTGGGATCTCGTGCCTTGCGACATGTTCATTCACAATATCCCCTTTTAGACGATAGATTGCTGTTATTTTCAACGATAATTCCTTTGTGTATTCAGGATCCTGCAGGCTACGCCACGTTCTAGTTCAGAAGAATGTATTGATTTCCCCTCCCCGTAAGGCCACATCCCTCTGTGTGTTCCTTAATGTCCGGTGGCGCTGCACAGCGCCGCCGAACCCAGAACAGTTAGTAGTAAATTTATATCTGCTTCCCACTTTGTACCTGCTAATCTCTTTGGTAAGCCTTCATTCCTTTTCCCCGAACATATTTAATATGGTCTTCGAATTTTAATTGCCTATCGAATACGACACCCAGGAATTTAGCCCTTTCCACTTTTTCGATACTTTTCCACCAATTTGATTTCCTTCCTGGTTTTCACCTTACGTTTTCTGGTCACTACTATGTATTAATATTTGGTTTTCTCTGCCGATATTTCTCAAAGATTCCTATTGCACCAGCGTTCCATCTCTCTCGCCGACTTACGTCCTATCCATTGGTGCGTCAAGACTTTTGCCTGAGTCAATAGGCCTGTATCATCCGAAAAAGAGACCGTCGAACGTCTCTTGTATTTTTTTGGATGTCAGCCATCATCATATTGAAGAGCCAGGGGCATAGGACTGCCCCTTGTGGTACTCCTCTTAGTAGTGTTTTTTGGACTGATAATGTATTCCAACTCTGACCTCCATTGTTCTCCCTGTTAAAAAAACTTCTTAAATCTCCTAAAACTCTCTCTTTAATTCCTTTTAAACCTAATTTATACAGCAAACCTAATCTATCCACACTGAGAAGTACGCAGCTGTAAGATCTAGAAAGAGATAAATAAAGAAAAACCCCTTATCGTATGCTCTTTGCGCGCCATTTGTGAGTCTCATAATTTGATCAATAGTGATCCTGCCAGTGCGAAATCCCGATTGAACCCGCGAGTACCAGCCATTCCCTTCCGATATCCTATTTAATCTTCTGCGTAGCATTCGTTCAAATGTTCAAATACCTTGACCAGACTAGTGAAATTAGTGAAATCGGCCTGTACACTTTTATGTCTTTCAGATCCTTGTTGGGTTTGGGGATTGGAATTACTATCGCGTTTTTCCAATCACTCGGCACAGATCCGCATTCCAGTATAGAATTACGCATGTTTCAAAGAGCATTTTTCCTGTTTCTGGGTAGTCTACCTATCAAGTTATAGTGCACCATATCTTCTCCGTGGTTGGTTTTCGGAGTTTTCCTTATCAAATCTTCTAACTCCCACATTTGAAAAAGTCTGTCTAAAATTGATTCCTTACTACTATCGTTTATGAATTCCTTAAGGCCACTGTTTACCGCTTTCCAAGGTTGGGATTGTTCCAGAGATGGCGACACCGTCGTCTCGTTGTTGAGCGAATAGTTCCCAAACTTGTGTAAATGGCAGCACTTGTGTATACCAAATGCGAGAGTGAACAACTGAGCGCATACTTCAACGTAAATGTATTTCATGCTGACAGATAATCTCATTGGTTGTTTTA
>JAHZNP010001530.1:0-18603 GCA_020615345.1 Triops cancriformis
GCTGCCTGCGTCATAGGTTCTTCCTAGTAAACATGTTAACTTTGTTTTACTAAATTTTCTAGAAAGGAATTGTCTTTTTTTCCTAGAAAAGCAAATCCTGTAACGTAAAATCCAACTCCCTTCCAAGTTCATTTCAAACAGTTGATGTAAAATCAAGTGCAAGTTCGACTCTTTAATAAAAAAAGAATTGTCGAACTTGCGCAATTCCTTAATGCATAAAAAAATGAGCTTAATCCGGACTTAAGTGCAAATCAACTCCAATTCCGTACAAGCCTGCCTGGGACCGACTCGCCGGAATTGTCCTTAAGCGAGCTTTGTGGTTATCCGAGGTGGTTATTTTTTAACATCTAGAAATATCAAGAGTAAAAACAGCACTATATCCTTATCTGCTTGTATTAAATAGCGTATAAATAGTACTGTATAAAAACAAATTCAAATAAAAAAACAGAAGACTTGTATTTTTCTGTTTTTGAGAAATAGTTTTAAGAAAAAGTAGGGATTTTTTTCTGTTTTCTCAAAAACACACAAAAAATCCCTACCTCCCTATACGTAAGATATTAAACTATTCTTATCCTCCCACATAATAACCAACTCCACCCCATTTACAAGAGTTTTTTCCGCTTGTTCCCTTCCTTATCAATTTTGTTTTTTCATTGTTCTTTCCCTTGTCAGTATTATTTTTTCTCTAAGTGATCCTCTGTTAGAGAGCGTTCACTTCGTTATTAATGTAATTATAAACCAAATTATGGTCTAAGATCTGCAAACCAATACACGACGACAATGAGCATAGCTCACGTCGTTTACCAGTAAAAAAAAATAGAACGCTGTTATGTTGCCTATAGGTTCCCAGGTCAAATAAACGCAAAATATTCAAATCGTTTCGCCAACGTCCAAAATATTTTCCTTATCCTTTTTTATTTTTGTGATGAGACTTGGATAGAAAGAAACTTTTGTGCGATGGACACTTGGGTTCCATTTTTTTCCAATAGGGACAGCACTTCAACTCGCTGTGCTAAAGATAAAGTTGTGCACTTTTTCGTAGACATGTTTTCCCCACCCTTTCTACTACATAACTGATTGGTGATCGCGAAATATAGAAGAGGAATTCGAGGACTTTAAAAGGTGAAAGGTTTGTTTCTCTTGTGAAATGCGCTTAAATTAGAACTCCTAGAAGCGTTTCTTCTAATTTGTTGGTTGCTTTGTTTCAAGTTATTTTCGTAACCGGGCCCATAGATGGTTGTTATTAACCGGACCTACATATCGGTGTAAGAACTACGTATCCTTTATTACCTATGCTGGACAAAATGGTTTGTCCCACATTTAGAAGACATTTGTTAAAAGTATAAGCTGCACAGTACGAGTGTCTTTTCATGAAGATTAAATTCCTGCCTTTCATTTTAAAGCAATTGTACCTTCTTTTAAGACAATGTGTCAAATTGGACAAAGACAGCCAAATAATTATTGAAGCCAAGTGCCCTTAAGATTTACTTTGACGTAAAGAAAATCCTCTGCAACCCCAAAACTTTCATTGCGCTAGACATATTAGCGAAACGGATGAAAGATACATCCAAGCCGGCAATTTGATGCAGTGAACCAGATTGAGCAACTGGGGGAGGTATGAATACCACTGATTCTAGCTTGTGTTGTGATATGCGTACAAAACTATTGTATTGAAATGAAATATAAAGCTGTAAGAAAAGGAAACTACAATAAAGAATTCGACAACAGGCGCAAGCCTACGTCAGTCAGTATTTAAAAAAATAGCAAGTACGTAATCGAAGGCCATACACATATAAATGCTCTTTTATTTGTTATCGTCCTTTCTTTAGTTTCCTTCGGGCATGCATTAATTAATTTTTCATAGTAGCCTGTATTTACACCCAGATTTTCAAAGTGCTGATTTGGAAGAGGTTCTGGAAAGTCATAATAAATTAAATTTGCGACGAATTTTAACATTGTTATTTATAAGGATTGTGTAGTTAACAGTTATAATGGTAGTGAACAATTTTAATTACCTCCACTTGAACACCATATTACCAACAAAATAAAAATTATAGTCCAAATGTAGACTTCTTCTATAAGTAAAAAATTAACAATAAAAGCCAAGTAACTATTTCGATTACTTAACTTAGTTAAACTGGAATCATAAAAGGCTTGAAAAAAATTGGAACACTTGAGACTCTTCTAAAAGTTTAATTCATTGTTCTGTTTCCAATTTGAATCGGTTACGTGTGTCTATGTGGATAAGCTTTGTAAAGTTAAGCATCTTCCTTTGATGAACACAGCTTGTTTGGATCAAGAATAATGCTACATTTCTCAATAAACGCCATTCTTGATGCAATATCGAAAGTTGTGAAGGGTTTACGCAAACGTTTTCTGGAACTCAGCGAGTAGATCTAATAAACTTCGTTCAAGTTTCGCAGTGAAACATCTGACGATAGAACATTTTAAGTCCCAGGATACCTCGAAGCTCCTGCTCGCGTCTAATCGACTTCCGACAAGAATTTTTGTATCCCTCCTATGTAAGGGCATGTAATTTAAACGTTACGAGTTGCTTGTCATTTATCTTGGGTTTAATAAAATTAGTTCAAATTGAACGCATTCTAAATGGTTATTCAAGGACGTCCATTTCTCAGCAGTGGAAAAAGTTCGATTTTCCCCAACACTCACGACGTAGTGAAGCATACAACGTCATAATTAACAAATGTTATTCACGGAATCTCTTATCTGTAAAGGTAAGCTTACCCGTATGTAGGCGCATATGTTTCTTCAGGAAGTATTTGCTCGTAAAGAACTTGTGACATTCCTCGCACTCCCATTGTTTAGCCTCGTGCGTCCGAGCGTGTTGTATCAAATGTTGCTCCTGTTTTAAGAAAAATAAAATCAATGTTCATAAAATCCCTTATCTTATTAAACATCAATTAGCTTGAAAACCAGTATTAGGACCCTTTTTTTATTTACTTTCTTAAATCCTTTGCCGCAAGTAGAGCACACGCAAGTCCGGTCATCCGAATGGACGCTTTCGTGCGATTTCAGCTCCGATTTCGTCACAAATCCTTTGCCACATGTAGCACAGAGGTGGGGTTTATCTCCAGCATGCCTTTCTAGATGATTTGCGAGTTCAAACCGTTCATAGAACGCTGTCCCACAAATATTACACAAAAATTCCTTCAGGCCCACATGGCGCTTTTCGTGCTGATCTCGCCGATACTTGGTCGCAAATTTCCTTCCGCAAACATTACACGGGAACGACGTACCTACATTGTGTGCCAAACGCTTGTGAACGGCCAAACTCGCCGGCACTTTGAAACTTTTAAAGCAAATTAAACACAGACAAGGCTTCTCGGGGTGGTGAATCGCATGATGATTCTGTAACCCATCCGTTGATTCGTGCTCCAACCCGCATAACCGACATTTCACGAAGCAATTTCCATCCTCTCTTGCGTTACTAAGCTCTGTTTCAAGACTTTGACTTGTTGACAACTGCGTTGATGTTACATCTTCCCCGCCAAGTGTTGGTAAATTGTTCGCAGTTGAAGCGAGCGGCCCATTGTTGCTTTCACTGAGCGAATGGCTCAAAACGTGCAAAGTAAACTTGTCTAATCCGCAGAGAACTTCTTGGCACAGTGGACATGTCAAATGTCGCGAGATAACACTGAGCAAACTGCCTTGCAAGTTGGACAAAGATTCGAACGTTGGTGTTAAACATAAAGGACAGTCAAGACACCCCATTTTCGAAAGTCTTTGAGTGAAGATTCTCTTTGCCTTCGCTCGAGCTGCGCCATGAAAGAAACTGGGTGGATCTGGATGCTATTTATAGATACGGGCAAAAGAGTTTAAAAATACGCATGAGCTTATAATGCAAATGTATTTTGGCCACAGACACAAAAAACTGTGAAATCCACGATTCTTAGTTCCCTAGTAGTAGCCACTGGCCACATTCTATCTGCCGTATTTCTCTCTTGCCTTTTTCCACTTCCTATCACCAGAACCAAATATACCCCTGGCCTGAAAACGTAACGTTTTTCTTTCTTCTCGATCATCTCTTTCACTAATATAGCGTTAAAATACTACGTCGTGAAATTTTGTCGGTTCTGCTGGGGTTTTTACAAGGGAAAACCAAGTGTGGTACAAACATAAGGGGACAAAACTAGAGAAGTAAAATAGTCAACGGGTGCATGGCACACGATAAAACGAAAAGAATACGGAGAGGGATTCTTCTTTTTTTTCTGACACACGCACACAAAAAAACTTTGACCAAGTCTCGAGATTGGCTTTTGTCTCTCTCCTCTTTGCCTTTTCTTCGTGTCTTCCCTCAGTCTTGGCAAACGAATAATAATAATAAAAAAATATAATTCACGCTGCAATTCAAAGACGCATCAAACTTGGGTCCGGTAATGGAATTTTGGCCACCTCGAAAAATACCCTGAACCCAAGAAAACAAACATTCCAATATAAATACATATTTCAATACCGAATTCTAATAGGTATAAAGTTTCAGGGCAGATCTGGTCACAATCAAACGAAGTGCACGTCAAGTCGTATGGATCAGCTTACGTCCAATGAAGTCACATTAAGTTAAGAAAGTAAGCTCTCAAGTCGAGAAAATCATGTACAAGTTCTCTATATGGCTCTAAGTCACATAGAAAACGCTCCTTTAACAAAATATTCCGCTTCTGACAAACTTCAGAAAACATTCAGTTTCCGTTTTTGTAAGTCACGCTGTCCAATTAGGTTAAGTCCACGTTAACTTTTCTCAAATTAAGGACAATAACTTTTCTCGATAAGGAAATCGAAAATCAATTGAGATTAATTTACGACTACAGTTAAAATCAACGGTATAAAGTCAATGTGTACGGTTGCAGTGCGCGGAAAAATAGACGGTAAGCAAGCGAAGTCACATTTTTTTTATTTTAAAGGAACTGAAAGGATACTTACTCATGGGAGTATTTGTTATCAATCGTTTTGACATTTGTCCGTTTTTTGCCCACTAACGCTGCCAAACGATGGACCAAGTCGAACAAGTCATCTTTAGTATAAGCTTGAAAAATAAAATAAAAAACAAATGAGTTATAAATGAGACTTTAAAAACCTTTCATTTTGATCGATTTACCAGAATAGAACTCTAAGGTGGGAGTCCAGCCGCCCAGATTGCACATCTGCAACGCGAGAAGGAAGGCAGCTGCAGCCAGAAGCGAGTCTTTGTATTCAGAGAGGTCGTAATCCATTAAGGACAGTTCCAGAATGTAGCGAGCTAGCGTCAAAGTCTTCATATCCACTTTGGCGACCTAAAGAAATGGTAGAATAATACGACATTACAATAACTGATAAATAGCATAAGGCTAGGGTAAATAAAGAATAAATAAATAAAGAATAGCCTAAAAATACACAAGCTTGCAAGTTCCGTAAAGGAACTCCCGAGAAGTGCCCAGATTAAAAAATAAATTTAAAAATTAACCATTTCTCTTTCAACTTTTCCATTTAAAAGTTCTCGTATAAACATAAAATGAATTACTCGTGCATAACGGCGAAGGAAGCTGTAGGACAGAGGGAAGGATAGTTCAAAGCCCAACGTTTTCATCATCGTTATTTCCATCCGCAAAAGCTCTTTACGGGTGTAAGCGTCATCGCAGACGTAGAGAAAATCATCGATAACCGGGGGACAACGTTCCTGTAATAAACAAACAAACACAAGACGGATTAAACAACAGAGATTTCGAATACTGATAGTTGGAAGTATTTAGGGTCTTTTTCGACGTCGAAATCAATGTTTAAAACTTTAAAATAACTGTTTTACCTCAAATTTTGCAGCTATTAATAAAGCAGCGGTGCCGACAAGTTGGAAAGCCTCTTTGCGGATGGTTTGTTTGCTCAGATACAAATCCACCATCTTAACGGCCATGTATAAAGTTTCGTGGTTCAATTCGAAATTCTCTTGCACTTCCACTAACCAATCCACCAATACCGCGCGCATATCCGTGGTCAACTCGGGCTGGTTACCCAGGTAACGACTCACTTGGAATTGCTCCTATACGCAAAATGCATTGAGGAAAACCGTGTGCGAGATTCTTAAACTAAAGGTTCGTTTACCTCTCGCTCCCGGAAATAATTGAAAATATCTTGAGCATAATAAGGCACCGAGGAAGGATCCAACATGCATTCAGCATCAAAATCTTCGACTCCGGCCGGAACTGCTGGTCGCTCAATTCTTTCAAACAGAATTGAAACAGTTGAGGACTTGACATATGCACTAGATAAAAAGAAATCGTGTACTTGATGCGAGTGAAGCTGGTAGAGGCTTCAGGTTTGGCTTCAACAACGAGTTCGGGTTTAGCTTGTGTTTCTTCTTTCTTTTGGACCACTTGGGGCTTTACTACTTTTTCTTTTTTGCCAGCTGCTTTCTTGGGAACTGCAAACTTGTTGCTGGCCTAGATACATCGAAAGAAAATTGGTTACATAGAGACTTGGTAGACAGTATAGAAGATAAAACTTACATTAGTAATATCACCAAAGGCGGAGCGCGTTTTGGGCTCAGCCAAAATGACTTCAGCTTTGCGTTTCAAGGCAGTACCAGTTTCGTTTTTGCTTTTGGCTTTCATACGGGTCACCATCCCTGAAATACCCTTGCTAGTTTCCACTTTTCCTGGTGCCATTCTTGCTATAAGACTTCCTTGGAACTCGAAAAGAAACTTTCAGTTGAGATCTTCAAAGCCCAAAGATCAACAAAGCCCAAACAGATGAAGTAACGAAAATGACGTTGGGCTGGATTAGACCTACAAAAACGGACAAAAAGCACTTTATAACGTTTTCAACACTTCAGAAACGATTATTACTGGAAAAGGAAAGAAAAGAAGCGAGATAACAGTTGGCCGAACTCTTTGGTTTACGTTAACCACCCAAGTGACGGTGATAGGAGGCTTGGAACAAGGGAAAAGCGCGCTAGTGATTTAAGACAACAAATTCGAGGAGAAATGCCAATAACTTTGGTGAAACTTGAAGCTCAGGAGATTGTTACCGGTTAATGGAAGGAGTAATTCCCAGTTCAGTTCTGCCAATTTTTCATGGAAATACGCACGAATTTTGCACTCTAACCCAAACCCGTTTCCTTACTGCGTGGCGGGTTTACCTTTCTGTTCCTTCCGCCTGGGTTTTAAACCGTCAGCTGTCGTTCATTGGCTGGACTTTGAACTGCTACAGCGAATAGGAAGCCGGGTCCCGTTCCCGCTGTAATTTCCCCGCGCTTCCCTGTTTTACGGAGTGGCAACACTGCGGCAAGTTCGGACAAGCGAGCGTCAAACCCAAAGGATGTAAAAGTTCAGTCGGCAACGCCGTATGGTGTGGCTGGGGTTTAGACTAGTGAGCCCAAACCCCAATGAGCCCACCCGCCCAAACGAGCCCATTTCCAAATGGGCCCAACCCTTAGTCAAATGAGCCCAGATTTCGTGCGACTGAGCCCAACTGTGAGTGCGACTGAGCCCAATGTTAGGTTAGGCTTAGGTTAGGTTAGGTTAGTTAGGTTAGGTTAGTTAGGTTAGGTTGCCGACCCACGCAGTCACAAAGCCCACACAGGCCGGATACAGTGCTTCTGAACATTGGGCTCAGTCGCACTCACAGTTGCAAACAGTTGGGCTCACTTCCACGAAATCTGGGCTCATTTGACTAAGGGGTGGGCCCATTTGAAAATGGGCTCGTTTGGGCGGGCCATTGGGGTTTGGGCTCACTAGTCGTGTAGCCGGTGTGGCTTGGTTCTGTTTTGTTCCATGTTGACAACATTTTCTGTTTGAAGTATTTTGAAAGCACAAGTCGTAACAAAGGACATGTCAGATCAACATGATGTTACAAGTAATGAACAGAAAATGGATGAAGATCAAGATACTCCAAAAAAGACCGAAAGTGCAGCAAATGAGAGCGAAAAATCTTCGACGACAACGAAACCTTCAAAACGCAATAGAATCAACAGCTTACCGTACAAGCCTGGAATGTACGTCGAAGCCAAAGATTTTGCGGAAGTTTGGTAACGTCTTCAGGCATAATTGTCATAAGATATAATCTATTATTAAAATAGGTACTCGGCCAAAGTTGTTGAAGTGGATTACGATGGAAGAGAAGTTTTAGTACACTTTTTGAATTGGTCTAGTCGATATGATGAATGGATTAGCATGGAAAGTAATCGGCTACGAGAAGCTCTGCCGCCTGGTACCAAAGCTACGAGGTTATTTGCACTTAACGTTGCACTTGGTTATTTTCACTAATCCGTCCTTGTCTATTAGCTCTACAAATAGTGGCAACGACAATGGCAAAGAACCTTGGAAAGTTGGAGACAAGGTACTAGCTCCGTGGACTGGTGGAGGCAAAAAATACCCTGCTCAGATTACAAAAATACTTCCCGATGGTAGCCAACCCATAAAATTACCAAATTCGCATAATAAATGATTATTTTTTGAATAGATAACTTAGCGGTTGTATTTATAGACGGATTAGAGAGTACAATTAAGGAGTCCAAAGTTGCTAGATTGCCAAAAGACCAAGCTGACAAACTGGTAAGTTGTTTTAAACCTCGTTCTACCAGATTTAATGAGTTTTGACTGCGAAATCCGTATGGGTTATGTTTTTGTCGGATGTTTCAAGATCATTCCGGATCCCAATCTCCCAGAGGATGAACCGCAAGCTAAAGAACCGGAAGTATTGTCAAAGCAAGGAAGGCGATTGGCCAAAAAGAAGTTTAGTATAGCAGATTTAACGGTTTCGCGTAAACGCGTCTCAGATCAACGAGTAAAATTCGGAAATCTTCCCGTGGCCTGCAGATTATTAAGATTTTCTCTTTTACAGGGGAATTCGAATGGGTTAGTAGATTCCACGGCGTACATTTCTGATGAAGAAACATCCACATTGACTCCAACGCCCAAGGAAGAGAAAAAACCTCGTGGAAAGAAAAATGAAACCTCTGAACCCGTTGCTAAGAAGAAAAGAGTCAGCCATGCAAAGGCTAGTGCTAAATTCTTAAGTTTTATGTCTGTTATTTCTATTAA
Source organism: Triops cancriformis (assembly GCA_020615345.1). Classification (NCBI taxonomy): domain Eukaryota; kingdom Metazoa; phylum Arthropoda; class Branchiopoda; order Notostraca; family Triopsidae; genus Triops; species Triops cancriformis. The sequence goes on from JAHZNP010001530.1 coordinate 9,030, forward strand.
TGGAACTAAATCAACGTTTTCGTTGTGTAGGGTTCAACAAACGAGCCAGTAGAGCCGGCAAGTGCTTCTGAAGAAGAAGCAGAAGATTCTCAACAAGAATCCAGCGAGCGTAAGAATTGACCTTCCTTCGCCCTGCCTTTTGGAGCAAAGAAATTTAACTAATTTTGAAATAGGGTCTGATTCGCCTCCCACTGTTCGCTTGGAAGACCCTGGCCTACCTTCAGGATGGTCGAAAAGGGCGTGTCGAAAACTATTGGGTTCATCTTTGGGCAAATGGGACGTTTTTATACTAAGGTGAGTTATCTTGAGTTGCAGTAATGACTTTCTACCATTCGTCCTTGAAAGTTTTCAAGTTTTCTTTTAGTTCTTTATACAGTGGAAACCGGTTATAACGAAATCGAAGGGACCGAGAATATTTTTCGTTATAACCGAATTTCGTTATAACCGAAGCATGCAAAAAAACCCTTAAAGTCGCAATAACCTAGACAGTATTCAAGTTTACGCCGATACACTGGCAGTCCATTCCATTATAAATAATAAAGTTTGGATTTCAGTTAATTAATGTTAACATTTAACAATACATTTTCATAAAATAATTGATAGCTTTTCTTTAAAAAAATCTGAAACTTTTTACTGTCTTTTTTATTACAATGTTATTGACATATTCTTCTATGTCGCCAAGCTTCTTTCTGTGCTTCTTCTCCGCTCTGACTTTTCCGCCATTGCACCGGTAAGAAAGAGAACTTACTACTGATGGGGCAAGGAAGACACAAACTTGAACATTGTATAAAGTAGGGGCTCAGCTAACCCTCAAAAGCATTTTCATCGGTTGTACGCCTTAGTGGGGGACGCTTGATCAAAGGGTAAGAGTTGGCAAGAAGGAGAGCGGAGTTTATGCCGAGTTTTTTTTTTTTTTTAAATACGGAGAGGGTAACCCGAGACTTTCAAGCAGAAGAAGTTGCTTTGTCGGTTCGAAGACCGAGGATCTTTTCGTTATAACCGATATTTTGTTTCGTTATAACCGAAGGAAAACGTATGTAAAGAGATAGGATTTTGTCGGGACCGACATGTTATTTCGTTATAAACGGTATTTCGTCTTAACCGTTTTCGTTATAACCGGTTTCCATTGTATATATTTTTTAGTTCTTTCATTACTGATCACTCCCAAGTGTCTCGATTGAATATCACCACGGGGAATTTTTGTGATTATATTAATTGACACCCTTTTATAGTCCGGATGGGAAGAAGTTTCGCAAGAAGGAAGACCTAGCAAGTTATTTGGAGCAGGAGAACTTGTCTTACGACGTCGAAAGCTTCGATTTCGGGATGTCAGGGAGTGGCAAAGCGCGGAATAAGCCGCAGTCCGCGGAAGAAGAAGGGTCGTCCTTCTCCAGCACGCCTGTTTCGGCTTCCTCGGCGGCAGCGCGACGAAGATTCCGTGGCAAAAAACAAAGAGCCACCGGTAAAACGAAAGCTGCTCCTGCCTCGCCTCAGACAACTGTTACCAAAGAAGAGCCCAGTACCACTCCTCTCTCCGTCGTTACTTCCACGACAGCTGTTGCGGCCCCCGAGACGTCGTCGCCTGGTGTGCTCACTCCTACATCAGAGTCACCTAGTATTGAGCGCCCTAGAGGTAATTGTAAGACTTTAAGTACATTAGGTACACTTTCTGACTGGGTTTGTCTCCATTGGATGCGCTTTGTTTAGGTGTAGAAAAGTATATTTGCCCACAAGATGGCTGTGAGAAGCAATTCAGGAACGAGAGCCTACTCCAGGTGAGTTTCTTTATGTTCACTTTCCTTGTCATATTCTTTGGAATAAACTGTCTTTAAGGCTACGGTGCACCTAACGGTTGTATAAAGGAATCACATGCTGAACGGCGTCAGTGATTTCGCCAAAACTGCTCAGTATTTCGTTAGACAACCTCGATGTTTCATAACGTCGTCGAGATTTCGTTAAAAAAGTTATTAGGAAATTAGTAAAAAGCCAGCTAATTCCAGTTTTTAACAGAAAAACAGTTTCAAGTATTCGGTCGCAAGGTTCTGTAAAGCCACTTCTGTAAAATCAAAAGTTCAGTATTCATTTACTGAAAACGGAATTGAAATCTGACATTTAATTTTAGAGTTGTCATCTAGGAAATTTCAGGTAATAAATCTGAAACTAACAGACGGAGTTCAATTCCGTTTTGCCAGTAAGTTAGGAAAAATGAGCTTTAGTGTACCTTGAGGCCAGATATTCAAAAATGCTTTTCCAAGAAACTTATTTCTATTAGCTTTTTTCAAATTGACCAAGAACTCGTTAAATAAAATCTCGATGATGTGCACTAGACATTACGATCCAAACTGTACTGTCGAGATTGATTAATGAAATACTGAGCAGTTTTGACAAATCGTTGACGCTGATTAGCATGCGATTATACTTTACCACGTTTAGGTGGACGGTGGCGTTAGCTCCACTGTATACCGCCCTTCTCTCATGGACGACTACATGAAAACTGCTTGGTCTATTTTGTATTTACCACTCAGTGCTTCTCGGAGTAATCTTGACAGCAAAGTGTTAATTGATGATCCCTAAAGTCTTACAAAGAGCTATCTTGGAGAAAAAAGCAAAGATAATTTATAATTGTTCAGTGAAATTGTTTGCTTTTTTCCAACATTATAAATTTTGAAAATTTTCTCCACGTTAGGTTCTAGGCATTATTAATCTGAAAATTTTAGTCGAAAAATACGCAACAGTTTTTTCGTTTTTTATCTTTTCGTCGCAATTTTGTCGTTTCTCACATTCACTCAATGTAAAACAAGAGAATAGGTGTATAGAGTGGCCTTAATGTTCTCACTAATTTTGGTCGTGTTTTCCCCTTTTTAAAAATGAAATTCGCGGTTTTGATGTCGCGGTTTTTTGTTGTTCTTGTATATGTAGATGCATATTAAGCACTATCATCCCGAGTTGCGTCAAGCCTTCGGTGGAGGGCGTTTGCCAAATGTCTACGACCTAGCGTATGCGCGAACGGCATTCGACCGTCCCTTGGCTGTAGAGCGCAAAGAACCGAAACGTGCTCCCAAAGAAAGCAAACCTAAAGCGAGTCCGATTCCTTCTGCCTTCCAATCGCTGCAAGCTGATGTTGTGAACGAAACGAGTTCATCATCCGCGGAGGTACCGGCAGCGTCTCAAAAGCGTACCGCCTCTACGGAGAATCCGCTGCCAGCGGAAGCTATGCTCCAAAAAATGGAGCAGTTCAAGAAACCGAAGATTGAGTTGCAAAGGATTGACGTCGCTCTCAAAGAAGCCATGGAAGAAGCACCAGCGTCGGTTCCGGCGGGACAGAACCAACCAGCCCCGTTGCCATTGACGCCTTATGATACTTTGCATTCTATGCTCCTCGGACCAAAAATCAGCCGAAGGCGACAAGCTTTGCTGGAAAAACGCGGATTGTGGCCTGTGGGACCCCAAGAAGAGGAGGACTTTGAAAAAGAACCTGGTAAAGAATCTAGAGAAGCCGAAGCATCTGCGTTGGGCGGGAAGGTGCCCGGTGATAGTAGTAAAGGCGCCGGTAGATCGAAAAAGACGGTGACCAGTACAGATGGAGCTATGTCAGGCAACGAAGCGGGAGACTCGAGTGCGGGCATCGAAACGGAAGAAATGCTGAGAGACAGAGGCGAATTGGTCCATTGTATTTGCGGTATACCGGAAGAGGAAGGGCTTATGGTTCAAGTAAGTAAACTGTCAGATCTTTTCTTTACTTTTGTTCAAGATGTTTATTTTTTAAAGTTGAAATATCGAAACCAACAACAAAGAAAAAATTGCATGTTCAGTAGAAATTAAATAACAAAAAAAAGAACAAGGTAAAGATAAATATTTAACACATGTAGAAACAAACAATAGTGGGAAGAAAAGTAACAAATATCTCGGTAAAAAAGTCAGAAGAATTAAGAAATCAATTAGTGATACCGAACCCAGCTGAAGGCTATTACATGTATTTCAAAATCTCCTAGCCCGATGGAAATTCGAATGCATAAACAGTAACCTCGAAAACTTTTTTGGCAAAAGAAAGATTAACGAACCAACAGTGCAAATAGTATTTGCTTTCTTAGACACATTTACAGCGATATTAGAAAGATATACGCAGCTGGTTCGAAAGATCTTAATGCTGGTTCGGCATGCGGAATTTTTATCAAAGAGACAAGGTAAATCCGTCAATTCTTATTAACGAAGCACTCGACAGTTTTTAACAATCGATCTTATAGCTATATATAAGCAGTAAATTACGTGTCGGAACAAGTAACTGGGAATTATGTTATATTAACAGATTCCCAAGCAGTGCTCAACTTATTGAAAAGCTGGGGAAGCAGAAATTACTCAGGCAATAACTTTAAAAACACCAACTCAACGCAATAAATGGGGAAATATCAGGAGAAGAAGAAATGCGATAGCAGTGCTACGACTAATATGCGGCCATGGAAAAATTGGTACTTGGCTCAATAGATTCCGTATTATAGACAACCCGACTTGTAGAAATTGTGAAGCGTAGGAGGAAAGAAATGTAATTTAATTAAATTTTAATTTTAATTAAGTTCAAATAAATAAAAATGAAAAGAAATTTAGCATTTAGTACTAGAATGTCCCTTATACAACGCAGAATGGAAAAAAATAATGGACGAACTACAAACCAAAGACTTACTAATCAAATTAGATGAAATATTGGGATTCGGTAGAAGAATTACCCATGTACAGTACTCGTCATAAAAAACGACCCAGACAAACCGTCGGGTGCCTAACGGCCCGGCAGTTGCGCGAGCGGTGTCCCTCTTTTCCGTCTTTCGAACGTTTTAGACCCGCAACAAGGCTTCCTCACAGTGGCTTGGGCAGTTAGCAATAGGATGGTTTGTTTGGGTCGTTTTTTATGACGAGTACTGTAAAACATTTTATTGAAAATTCTCTAATCAAGCACCTCAATCAAACGCACAATGTAGATTTTCTTTAGCAAATGAAAATTTTACAACGTAGAACTATGATAAGAACTAATACTATTATTGTAAGAAAACTAGAAAAGATTTCTAAAAGTCAAGACAATGTGGAACACCTACATGACCCCAGTTCCCAGTTTGTCTTAAAAAAACAACAACAATAAAAAGTATAATAAACAAAAAGTAACAGTAAATAAAAAAAGTAAGGTTAAAACTAACAAGGTCTGTACAAAATGTTTCTTTTAAAAGTTAAAATATCAAGATAACAGCAAAGAAGGACACAGGAATTCAACATAAGTTAGGCTTAAAAAAAACGGTAAAAGTAAAATATTTAACATATGTAGAAAATAACATAGTGGGATGAAACGTAATAAATGACAATACAAACATTGTAAACATAAAAATAACAAGGTTATATTGGAGTTTAAAAAGTTAGCTTTGGAACTCGATTAGTCTTTGGACCCTTGCCTTTTAAACTTAAATGAGTTTCTGTTTTTAGTGCGAGCTATGCCATGGATGGCAGCATGGTTTCTGTTTTGGGATGGAGCACGTGTCGGACGTTCCCGAGCGCTATCTTTGTTATGTCTGTAAAATGCCCTATAAGGAAAGGCGTTCGCAGCATTTTGTGCCGTATCTGAGTTGGCTGCAGGAAGTCTTACCTTCCGTGCGATCGAAAGACGGAAGCCAGTGCGCCTTGCGCGCGGCGGAAGATAGGAACAGAACGGTGGACTTCAGAAAGGCAAATGCGCTTGTGTCTGCAGGATTGGACGTTAAACGGGTCTTGCAGTCGTTGGACATCAAGATTGACATTGCCAGGTACCAACAAGATCTTTCATTCGCTCCGTTACATGGCATCTTTTCTAATGTTTCTTTTTGTAACGAACTATGTAGGAAAAAGGACCACCCAAAGTTGTATTTGTGGGCGCAGCCCTGGCGAAAACCCGAGTATGACAAATTTTGCGTATCCGGTTCCTTGACAACGTCGCCTGTGCCACCCATCGCGAAGCGAGACAAAGGCAAGGAAGCGCGAGAAGATTCGAGCGCAGTTGGCAACGAACAGGAGGTGAATCTTGATTTGCCCGTGGAGGCTGCGGCTGATTTGGAAGCAGTAGCGGCCGTTTCTGAACCAGTAACGGGTAAGATAAAGAGATTTGTTTCGAAAGCGTTCATAATGGCGAAACATTTTCTTGTAGTTATTAAAGCGGTGAGGATTCCCGAGCCGGAAAAACCTATTGATTCGTTAGAGTGTAGGTTGAATATCCTGGCGCATGTAGAGCAGATGCAGGATATGTTAAATGAACACCTGGATGCGATAGAAAACACTGTTAACGGTAAGAATTAAAATCTTTAAAAGGAGTTTGAGATATTGCAAGGACGGTGTCTGATTTATTGCATGGAATGTGAACGCTTAGAGTTGGACGAAGACGGTGAAGCCAGTGATAACGAGAGCGACAAAGCGGAAACCATTTGCCGTTTGCTAAGCCTGTTGAACAAAGATGTAGGAATGCTACGAGAAGTCGCCAGTTTGTAGGCAAGACCGGTTTCATGAATTTTGAGCCTTGGTTGTAGAAAGCCATTACTTTGTACAAAAGAGCGGTGAATGCGATATTGCGGACATGTGTGATTTTGAGGATTGTGTGTGGGTGACTTGTAAGTAACTGTTGGAGGAAATACAATTGAAAAACAATAACGCTACTTTTGTGCTGTATTCTCGTCTAATTTTATTTCTGAAGTAACTTTTTTGTGCTTAGAGGTCTATTAAAAGGATTTAGCTCAGTTCGTAAATATTTTACTATAGTATCGTACTAAATTATCGAATAGTACTTCTTTGAAATATAGTAAAGTAGAAAGTATAGTACAGCGGAACCCGCTTAACAGCAAGGGCCCAGGACTTGTCCTCAAGCGGGCTTTGGGGTTATCCGAAGTGACTATTTTTAATATTTAGGAATACCAATTGAGTAAGAACAACATTGTATCCTTATATGTTTCTATTAAATAGCGTATAAATAGTACTTTATAAAAGAAATTGCAATAATAATATAAAAGTAAAAAATAATTTTCTACTTGGACAAATAGTCAGTGATGGAACGCTGTGTAGCATTCTGTTTTTCCGAGTTTGGATTCAATTTTTTTGCAAATCGTGCGGAATTTTGTTTTACTTATCCTTTTAAATTTTTGTAAAAACTCTTGGGTCAACAGAAAACTTTCGTGCAATCGCCGCATATGTTTATTTTTTCCAATAGGGACACCACTTCAACTGGCTCGGCTAACGATAAAGTTGTGCACTTCTTGTTAGACATTTTTCAGGCACCCGATTCAGGATTGCGAAATGTAGAACACGAATTCGAGAAGTGGTAAAGGTGAACGGTTTGTTTTGCTATTAGATGCGTTTCAATAAGAACTCCTAGAAGCTTTTCTTGGAATTTGTCGGCCGACTTGTTTTTCGATATTTTTAATGCGGGTTCTTGGTTGGCTGTTATTAAACGGACCTGGAACTCATTGCAATATATAAATAAAATGGGGACAGAAAATTTCTTGTCGATGTGCGGGCTTTGACATTAACTGAGTTGGCGTAATCCGAGGTTAGTCTCCGTTATGTTAAATGGGAATGAAACAGGACTTGAGACTAGCTCGTTAATAAGCGGGTTTTGTCGCTATCAAAGTTACTCTTAAGTGGGTTCCACTGTATAATAAAGTAAAGTATAATAAATTATAGTAAAGTAGGAAGTAGAAACCCTCTTATCCAGCCTCGTTTTAACCGGACATAATTCCGGCAAACCCTTCTTTGCGAATTTTCCTTGTGTACCCATTCCAGTTAAGACTACAGTGCGCTTCATTTGAAGACAGCAATTCGTCTCGAAAATTACTGACAATTTAGCTAAGTATTATAAGTCAGTGCCTAATAAACCTTTTTAAAATCATTCTCATTTTTATTCGGCCCAAAAGGGGCTTGTAAGATAGTTTTTACTACATCTACTAAAAGAATTACAGTCATGAAGTAAAGTCATGCTAATCGAGTTGAATTTCGCCTGCTTTTGAGAACGGTTTCAACAGTTCTCGAAAGGCAGTTGAAAGCGAAAGGCTCGAAACACACGAGACGGAATGTAGATAGGTTCACTGTTGTCTTGATTAGACCATTCTTTTTGCCAAGGGATCGTCCACCCTCTAAAATGGCGCCATCACCTGGTTGACCTCTCTCACAAATGAAAAAAGGGAAAAAATAGGACATCTTGTGTATTACACAAGATTTCCTATTTTTTTTCTATTTTACGTAATACGTAAAATTGGTTGCACAGAATCATCAGTTAAGTTTAGTTACAGGATGGCGTCACTTTCTTGCCAACCCCCTCCCACCTTCTTGTCATCTCGGGTCCAGGACAAAACAGCCCAGAAGTCAAAACAGCCCACCTAACTATTTGGAGTGAACCCAACTTAGTTGAAATTAACCTACCCTAACTGAACCTAACCTAACCTAACTGAACCTATCCTAACCTAACCTAACCTAACTGGACCTAACCTAAATGGGTGGGCTGTTTTACTTTTTGGATTTTTTAAATCTAATTAGGGCTGATCTAATTTAACTCCGTAAAGGGAGAACTTCACCGTAGCCTGCCGGGAAATCGGGAAAATGGCGAATCGAATCAATCGAACGAATTTTTCGAAAGAGATTTTTGTATATGTTTTTAATAAGTCATAAAAAGTTTCAACAACCCTTTCTTCTTTCACAATACAGTACCTTTTTTAATAGAAGTTAAACCAATAATACGACTAAGCTTAGACGAACTTTGGTATACTGGTTGTTCAAAGAATATTCAAAGCAATTCTGCAAGTGAACTTGTGTATAAATATTGACACATATTATTACTAGCTCAGAATTTTAAATAGGTACAGAATTGAACGGAAACGTTCACAATATGTGTACAGTACCGTAAAAAAAAATCGGGCCCAACAAACCGCCCTATGCTAACGTCCCACGCCACTGGGGAGGAAGCCTGGCGGGTCACAAACGTTCGAGAGACGAAAAAGTGGGAGCACCGCTCCGCTCACGCAACGGCCGTGGCGGTAGAATAGGGAAGTTTGTTGGGACCGAATTTTTTTACGAGTACTGTATGTACAGCTATGAGCAAAAAAAAAAACTCTGGGAAAGGGGCGTACAGCTCACAGCGTTGGCACCTTTCACCGCGTAAAGCGATCCTAGCTCGCTACGTCACAAGCTTGCTTTCTAAGCTAGAACCGCTTTACGCGGTGAAAGGTGCCAACGCTGTGAGCTGTACGTACCTTTCCCAGAGTTTTTTTTGCTCAGTTTTTCGCACACTTTTATTCAGTCGCTCCAAATTCCTTATCGCGACGTACGATTTCCTTTTCATTGAAAATTACCGCCCTTCAAATACGCTGTAAATTCTGGAGCTTCAATGTATCTTGGCTGCTAATGCACATTGGTCTATGCGTATATTTGACAAAATGAAGTTTCTCCAGAAGCCGGGATCGTAATTACAATAATTACAAAAGATGCTTATAGCGAGCCGTCGGGTAGCCTACGCCTGTCTCTGCAACTTAGCCGGACTAACCGTGCTTGCTTCGGCTTATGAAAATTTCGTACGTCGGGCTGT
>JAHZNP010001531.1:0-18569 GCA_020615345.1 Triops cancriformis
AAACAAATTTCGAGTTTCCCCGTTTTAGCGCGTTTTTATTTAGTATTAATACATGCTGGAAGTCAAATTTTGATTACTTCAAATTCTGCATTAACAATGGAATATAAGATTTATTTATGACAAGCCGGTAGGATGGGCCCCTAGACTCGTGGGGCCCTGGGCCATGGCCCAGTTGGCCCATGCGGAAAGACGGCCCTGGGTCACTCGGAAAGTCCGTGCAGTAGTTTACCCAAAATCAGGGCCATAAATTGCACAATTTTTTTTAGCAGTTTCCGAAACGTTGAGACATTTGTGGAAATTATAACGCATAAAAAGGCGATAATTTCCAACGGTACCGTTCATCTTTCAGCGTTGAATAGAAACTTCATATTCACGTCAAAAATCACCAAATTTTGGTTAACACGTTACTGAGAGACCCGATTTGCTAGTTTGTGAGCAAGAAAGTGTGCACGGTCACTCAGAGAAATACCGGGACTATTTGAGTGCGAAAGTGGTCAAACCACAGCACGGGCTTTTCCAGCGACCCAATATAAAAGGTACTACAGGTTTAACATAGAAGGAACCATTGCAGGCTAGTTTCCCAAGAAAATATTTTACTAGTAACTTTTTAGTGCGACACGCCGAAATTCCCAACCGCTATGATTTAACACAGAAAGCTACTTTCAAGAACATAGCAAAACCACAATTTCCAAGTTTATTACGAATAAGTTGCATTGTTCAGAGAATTTCAAAGCACACTTGCATTTTTTAAGAGTAAGAAATACTAAGACGGCATTCGAACAACGAAGTACTCCGAGTGCAATTTTTTCCTACAACAGCTTTGTTCGTATTTTAACTTGCAGGGAGAAGCGTCCGTTGCGGGATTAGCAAAAAAGTGGGTGCTTTTCTCAGAGATTTGCGGTAGAAAATACCTAACAACGGACTGTTTCTTAAAAGCAACTAAAGGGGTCAAACTTAGGGCTCCACTCTTTACAGATCTATAAGCTTGAAACAGCAAAAGGACCTCAGGCTTGAAAAGAGGGCATGCATCGTAACAAAGCTCGGGATAGAATTCTCAAACGTTGAGTCGACAGACTTTCATCCTTATTGTTCAGCAAGTAACGTACGAAACATTGGACCCCACTTAATTACATAGCTTTCAGACCGGGCATGCGGTAATTTATGCAATTAAGCAAATCAATAGCACTAAGAACCTAAGAATTTAAGCACCAAGAATGCATAAATAGCTGTCAGCTTCCGTTGGTGTCAAGTTATTCTCCAACCATTCAAAATATTCTCCTTTTTCACACTTCAATATTCAGGACAACTTCCCCATTCACCCCTAATTGTTGAAGAATTAATTACGGGGTTTTATTTTTTTACTGGAAAGGGTAAAATTTCTGTGCTACTAATAAACTTAAACACTTCCTCTGAACATCTTTACTTTAGCTTTTTCACTGCACTAATGAAAATGGACAACCAAATCTCGTGTTATCTATGCAAATGAAACGTTAAGTCAGTTGATTTCGTTTGGGCACGAAAGAGAATATTTTCAGCCTTCTATGAATCTGCCGGCCTCCCCTGTTTCAGGAATGCATGACATGGAGCATTTGCAATTAACCCGAGTTAGATATTTAGCGGGAACGGGAAGTGTCCCAATTTAAGCGGTTTATGGAATGGACGATGCCTATAAAACGAACTCGGGCTCTATTGAAATAATAGAACCAAAACGGGACCGTAAGCTCGCTATACAATAAGATGGCCTTTGTTTCTAACCGATGTGCAATCAGAAGGAGCTCACTGCATTAGCTGTGCAAATACCAGAGTTTTACTAATGTAACAGGGCAAGTTGTGTTAGTAAGCGAAATCGAATTGCGCTACATCATATCCCGGAATGGCATGTGCTCCGGATAGGAAGTGCTTAGGTTGCAATACTTCCCTATAAAAACACAGAGTTGTCTAAGATCTCGGTCCCCAGTCTTGGACAGTTACTTGTCATGAGTAGGCTACACTCCCAAGCCTGGCTGGTTCCGCTCCCAGCTTCCCCTTATTTCCCTACTATCTTGTAACTTTCGTATTCTAAATAAAACTCACTTCTTAGTGCAATTCTAGAATGCTATTATTTGTACCCATGTAACGGCAATTTCCCTTTTACCACTCGGCCACGTCTTTACAATTACGCCGTTACACTAACGTCTCATTTTCGGCACTTCATTACTTCTTAAAATGACGCGATAATCGCTAAAAGATCTACCAGAACTGTATCTATTCTTTTCGTTTATTACAGCCACTGCAGGAACATCTTCCACGCTGTTATGCGTACCAACGTCAAAACAAACCATATGAATAAACGGATGTTTTAGCAACAAAAAATGCGTCATCCCGTTGGTTTAAAGACTATATTGTAAGTGCAAATTAGCATAAAAAGATACAGCTTTGCGGGAATACCGAATGGAACTGATAGTTTGTACCGCGCATAACAGCCTCGTAGCCGCTAATGGAATTGGGGTTCACTAGCACCAAACCTACGAAGGAATTTCGGAGTTTTCATGTATGATCGCGACCATAAAAATTACTTGACTCGGGAACTTCCCACTGTAATGACTGAGTATAATTCAGCTTAACAGCCTGCATCGAGTAAAGAATAATGTCCTGGAAAATGACCCGTCACAAATATACTTCGGGAATTCACTCCTTTCTACCTGACTATCTTCCTCCGCAGTCTCATGCGTGGAATCGTTTATGTCTATTAACCAAGAATGACTTCTCCAAAACGAGGACAAAACTGAAGCCAGAACGAAAGCCAACTACAAAATAAGTGTAAAGTTTCCAGACCGACAATACGTCCAAGATTCTACGAAAGTAAGAAAGACCAGGATGTCAAGACCAAGAGCGTTGGTTACACATTGAACAGAAAAACACGAGGCACTATCTTTAACACGCATAACACATCGTTTTCTAGTCAAACAGCAGATAAACTTAGGTATTGTCGCTAAATTTTAAGTCCGTCATGTGGAGGCGCTGCAACAGCAAATAGGAAACTAAAAAATCTAATTACCGATCACGTGAATGTTGATTAGTCCATTCCTCTCACATTTAAATCATGCTGTTTAGGTTTATCATGTGCCATTGCCTTAAAAATTAACGCGCTATTTCACATATGGAAGACCTTAAAAACTCCTTTTTTTTCTAGTAAACAGTCCTTAACCGAGTGCTGTATAGTTCTTGTGGTTTTATAACGCAAGCTGGACTTTTTAAAACTTGCATGTTTTCTCTTATACATATAGCAATTTTTCACATTTGGATCGCGTTATTTTAACATTACCCTGCAATCTCTCTCATACTCGTGAAAATCAATTCTTGCCGCACACGCGTACATGTTCATACTCATTTAACATAATAAGATACCTTGCTGGAAATGAAAGTTTTCACAAATAGGGCAGTGTTTAGCAATTATCAGTCACTAACAGACAAGAGTTCGTAAGAGAAGTCGGCTCCATTAAATTAAGCGGGACTAAAACATGACCGTAGGTCAAATATGCAACCTGTCAGTTTAAACTTTCAAAAAATTTGCTTTGAAGGGCGGACGAGTGCACCAGGCACAAACGATTTTACCGTCTTCTAACAAAGAACACAGATCTTGTTCTCCTTTCCTTGAGATGCCTGAATAATATCTTTTGACACTGAGAAGTCTTTTACCTACAGTTACTAACGTGGCCTTAAACAAATTAAGTGCACCCCATGTCGAATCAGCCCAATGCAAAAGAAAAAGAAAATTATTTTGTTACCAGGCATCCGGTGGTAAGCACTAAAAGCAATATTTTCTGTTGCAACCTGCGGTCGGGCAGCTGATGACGAAAGATAACACGTATAATCATACCAGTCGTAAATAATTTCCCCAGGCACAAGCCAGTCCAAATGAAAATTCATGCCAAGACTGGCACTGGTAAATAGAAATCCATGTTTCCAGGCGATAATATTTTTCAAATCCTACCCATGCTTGGAAAATTAACTGCGTTCCCTCACCTTATTCAGTTCGTGACAAAAGCCTATATATGCATATATCATATGCGCCTAAAACATCTTCCGCAGCTGTCGTGAGACAAGACAAGTCCTGCGATATTCTTCTGACAAGTGAGAACTCAAGGATCAGACTTGTTTTAAGACACATTCCGTATAGCCTCTTATGATATTTCCGAAGCATGTATTTTTTAGGGTGTTTACCAAACGTAAATAACGTAGACCTCAATGGCTGTACGGTCAAATTTCTGTAAGATCTTGAAATAGTACACTGGTGACTTTATCCAGGGTAACCTTAATAATTCCAGAAAAGAATCCTAAATTTTACATAGTTTTTCATTTTACAATATATATCTCGTTTACGTTTTTTTCTGCGATTCTTCTAAATCTAAGTAATTATTCTTTTAAGTCCACTTATTTGTTTCACAAATAGCCCTGCAGTTTTATTCTTGTCACCTTTTCTTTTCGCAAAGTGCAGCACTCCACAGCCTACCATTTCGTAGTCTTTAGCTCACTGGAGAATATACAAGTAGAGTTTGAACAATACAAGGACATATCCGGTTATATTAAATCTGTCGAGATCACAATAGGGGACTTAACATTTGTTTCTTTGTAAACCCTAAGTTTGCAACGAGCTTTAGCACACACTTAAAAAAAGGCTAGGGGTAATTCAATTAACGTACTACCACTGGTGCACTACGAACCGATTACCCGAAGCGATATGCATCCGGATGTACTTTATCATACCGTCGTAATAAAAAGGCACTATGAAAGGAACAAGTATCGGAAGCCGACTTCCTCCACTGTACTTTCGAAAACTGCGTTCTTATAAAAAAAGCATTAGCAATATTAAGGTTGTTACTTTACTGCAACATTTCCTCGCTTACTTCTACGAAAGGCGTACACCAAGCTATGCGCTCCTTTTCAAGGTTTAGTGTGATCCACGCATGCCTAACTGACTCGAATACTACGAAATGTTTGATAGACGGAAGCCAAGTACAACGTCTTCAGACTGAAGTGTGACCTCAGTACCCTTACACTCTCTACGACGAAGACCTCAATAGCCTACAATTCTTCCTTATGTTGACGCACACTATATTAATGACAGTGTGTAAGTATACTTTTAAAAGACAAAGAATTATTACTTTGAATACACACTAGTTTCCATGGCTATTAGCACACATTTTACGAAACACCGATGTTTTCCCAACCAAGGTCGTAACCCAAGCTTGGCTACTCTCATGAACACCGTTAGTATGCAACAGAAAGGCTGGCAGTTATCCCACATGCAATGTGCCATTTTGTGCAAAATTGAATCCTGCCAATCCTTTGCTTATCATCCAACTACTGGTCAGTGCTTCATCAAAAACGTCAACGTACAACAGACTGGAGTTCTGTGCGGAATGGCTGTGGACCAGGGGCGAGAACTGTGCCTTGTGCACAGAGATGCTTACATAGCTTATGGAGGTTTATTTACCTGACCAATACTTGCTAAAAACTATTTTATATCTGTACCTTTAAGGTAAAAAGCAGTCTCCTTTGGAATGCGTATGTGGATACAATCGTCAGATGACCTCTGTTTGGACGCCATTTTCCAGTGACGCTTTTAACTGTATTGACACTTGTTCGAGTTCGATTTGTAACATTAAACTTGGGTTTGACGAACCATGCGCGTCATGTAATGGTAATGTTACATACTGCAAGCCAGGACTGGCACTTTCTGCTACTCCTAAAATGTCTATTTGTGCGAGAGCTGCTCAGTAGTCAAACCCCGAACGCATATTTCGTTTGACTTTTATTGTCCTTTGAAACTCATGTTTGATCACGGACGAATTATTGAGTCTACTTGCACTTTTTTCTGGCAGTTGGTGTATGGCAATGCCACTGGGTGGTTACTGTAATTACGCACCAACTTTTTCACCTAAATTATTTAATGACGTACTTTACATGAGACCTGTACGTGAATCCGATTCAATATTTGTGTTACTACTGTATATCTTGACTCACGTTAACCCCCTACCTACCCCCGATTTCTTAGCATGTCGTAAGGATCGTTTAGCTATATTTAAAACGCTTGGGCAACCAATTA
This sequence comes from Triops cancriformis, assembly GCA_020615345.1. Classification (NCBI taxonomy): domain Eukaryota; kingdom Metazoa; phylum Arthropoda; class Branchiopoda; order Notostraca; family Triopsidae; genus Triops; species Triops cancriformis. Next base: position 6,089 of record JAHZNP010001531.1, read on the forward strand.
GTGTGCTTACAATAACCAATGATTAACAGATAATTCTAGCTAAAATGTAGAATTTTTCAAGGCAGTCTTGAAAGAGCGCAACTTCTAGTTAAGGATTTTTATTTCAACCTTTAAAAAGATCGCAATATGCCGACGTAAGACCACAAAAAAATAACATTACCAAGCACTTTTAGTACGAGAAGTAGAACTCGTATACTGCTTTTCTAAAGGAACGAAATGCCGACTTGACTCGTATACGAAAAAATACCATGTAATTAATATCGTTGCGCTAACGTAGGTCCTAAACTATCTGATATATTGTATAATTCCATTATATTCTGTGCTTATGGTTTATCAAAGAACAGAAGAACCCTTTCTGACGTTCCTGTGGTTCTGAAACGGCGATATGTACTGCAAATGTTGCTACATTTAGAATTGGAAAGCAAGGTACTCGCGTAAAAAAAAAATCGTAGTCGTACCTGAAGCGCCGAGTCCTTCGTGAAAATTATGGAGCATAATATGGTGATAATGCCTAGCGGTATCGATCATCTTTCAGCGTTAAATTGAATTATTCGTATTCAAGTTAAAAATTACGCAACTTTGGTTAACATGTCATCGAGAGACCCCTCTTCCTGGTGTGCGAAAGATACTCAGAGATACTCAGAGAAATACCTGCACTGTCTGAATGTAAAAACAGTCGAAATACTCCAAGGACTTAATGCCTGACCGAGCTCTACTAAACCCTGACAACTTTGAAGTTCACCTTCGCACATTTCCTGACTTACAACCGTACAAATCCACTGCCTAGTCCTACGATCTATAGCGCTTGTCGAACAATACCCGATTGAGATAAAATTATCTAACTGGTAGCTACTAACATCTAAACTTGTACGCCACAAGCTGTTAACAGAGCTGAATCTACCAGAAACAATTGCCTAGTATCCAAAACACGAATTACATAAATTATCAGATGGCTATAAACCATATAGTTATCTAATAGAGCTAGAGACTGAATACCAAAACTTCGCCTTCGGGCAACTGTGTACATTCCGGAGACAAAAGCCATCTATGAGCTAGTACAAAGCACCACACGTACATGCTATCTTATTGTTTGTCATAGCAAGAATCACAAATTGGAGTTTAAGTGTTCAATTTATAATATCATGGTTTATATGACATAAGCTTCAATCCACCTGAACTGTATTTAACCTGCACTGGACCACCCTTCTCTTCTTGAACTGAACTAACTTCATTAATTAAAGAATTCACTGTATTAAACTTCTAAAAAACTTGCTTAAAAGTATGACTATAAAAAGTTTTTCCCAACACGGGACTTATAAAACGTGCTGAGGAGAAAAATAGACGACTTACACAATTCCATTCGTCCGGATCAAACAACATCCGGAACGCTGGGCCTCAACAAATTTATAAACAATAAACTTGTGGTGTTTATCATACCATTTTCTGATTTTGACTTATTATTGAGTAGATAATAACTTCTAATGAATGGTCACTTCGTCTCTTTTACTCTTAGACTATCTTTCAAGATGGAGACCTTATAATCTGACGTCTTGATTTACAGTTCCTTCGATTTTGCGCGTGTGACGCACCGGCAAAAAAAACCTGCTCCTTTTATTATTCCTAGGTAAGTCGAATACGGTATGTATGCTTCGCAACGAGAAAATAAGTGTGATTAATTGACGGGGATTTCCACCGATAAAAAGAGCTACAGAAACTTGTAATTAGACTACGGACATTCGACACTCCCATAAGGAAAAGTAGGAAATCAATAAGACTCGGTATTTTTCGTTGTTTCAGGCTTTCTACATTTAAAAAAGAAAAAATCGAATCGCTTAAAAACCGACTGAACAGCTAATTATCATTCTGACCCCTCAATTAATTTGCAACTAGTATTAATCAGTGAACGCAGCAGGTGTTCAACAGTGCCTTTCACTGTCTGTTTTGATCAAAAGAAGTCAATAATGTTCTTGTGCACACTATTTACTGTTCAAAACAATGTCAATAAAATCTTCCTGTCGGCCCTGATATTCTGGCTACAACTAAGCCATAACAAAATATGTATGATATTTTCCTCGCGGTTTTGGTGTAGTGCAGCAAAAACAGAGCTGCAAGTCAAACTCTTCTTTAAACACGCTGCTTCTATAACCGAAGGACGTAACCCGGCATTAGGCAGCCTTCTGAAAACTAGTAAAATGAAACCAACCACCTGGCCTGCTTCTGAATTCCAGTGCGCATTGCTCTGCGAATTTCATAAGTACGCCTCTTCGATCTACAGATACAACAATGCTAGATTAGAAACGTAAATGTCGAAAAATCTGAGCTTCTGTGTGGTTTCTCAGCGATTATATCCGGTAAGTAAGATTTCGGTACCGATAAAATCCTACCTCGTTGTATACAGTGGGAACCGGTAAGACAGAAACATTTTCCAGTCCCTTCGATTTTGTCTTATCCGATTGCCACTGTACGTTCGTGAAAGTTAACTATGCCACTGACCAACTAATTTTAATAACAGGCAAGTATACACACCAATGTAGTGTGTTTGAGGTGGAAACTGACCAGCTGATTTAATGTCAAGTATGCCTGTAGCTTACAGGAGATTCCTATCTGCTACTTCATTTGACTGCACTGACGCGTGTTACGGATAACTGCAAAGTAAAATTGGACTCCGTAGAGTTTTGCGCAGTCTGCGATGAGAGTTCATCAAATATACTGCTTTGCGGGACCCGAAGGCTGCATAAAAACTACTTGGCAACGCTTGAATACCTCCTAGAAAACTATTGGACACTACACAAGTGAGTGATGCATGGATTACTGTAATATCTGAGCATACAGTGTTTCTGAGCTTCAGATTTACTAAAGCAGCTTTACTGGCTCGCCTTAATTTCTAGGGAAACTTCATTTTTACACGAAAGTTCCTGAAAGAGTAATGTCTCAATGAACTGTTTCTGTCACGCTAATTGCAAAGAGCACTAGGCTTCACATCAAGGCCTTTTCGTACCCTTGCGTAAAAATAAGAACTCAATCACTAACGGACACTATTAAAGGAACGGTAACTCGTGCAAAGTAATGTTTATATCGAAGTCTGTATTGACGAATGTGCTAATATAGTTGCGACAACAGGCGAGAGCCTATGCCAGCTATCTTATATAAAAAGCAAGGAAGGTATGGATCAGGCTTGTGCGGATTTGAACTTGATTTGGATTTAAGTCCGGATTAAGACCATTTTTTGATGAACTTGAGCCTTGAGAATTTATGACAAGCTTTTTCTGGTACGATTTGAACTTGAACGTAGAGGTAACCGTTCGGCGGGGAATTGGAAAGGAATTAAGTACAAAGAGAAGTCTTGACCCGGATTTGAAAGCCCTTTCTTAGAAATCGATAATAGAAAAACTACTTTTATACGCATTTCTACTTCATTTAAAGAGCAATCTGAAAAGCTACCAGAAAGGATTACGTCAGACGGCGCAATTTTCTCTGACACTGTAGCTTTCTCAGGTATGTCTCCTAGATGAGATTGTTTCCAAACCGGCAGTTGGCACCGTAACTAGGCAAAGTATGGAGGCTTCTGTCGTGAACAACTGTTTCATCCTAGTGAAGGGTTACAAATTGACGGACACTCACTTTAAAGTTCAGTGCAATACTTGCTCGGATATTTTCGCGCGAGCTGCAGAGCAGCGTCTAATTTAATTAGACATTTAAATGTAAACATGATCAAGACAAAGCTTTAAAAAAAACTGAGCTATTATTTGAAATTTTCTTAAATAAAGTAGACGGCTTGACCCGGACTTGCAAATCCGGTAAATGTACTTGAACTTGATTTAAGTTCTTTTTGTCTGAACTTAGGCTTGCACTTGAACTTAGTCTTTGACACACTAAAAAGGCCTTGGTCTTGGAGTTGGATTTGACCGTTTGAAATTAAATGGGCGTGGAATTAACTTAAGTTCATTTTTTTAGGCTTAGGCACAACCCTGGTATGGATTTTAAGACAGATTACAACATCTGACTAGACAGATTCCTTCTGCGTATTATATCCGTTCTTTTATTTCTGCTTCGGCCGAAAGTGAGTGACGCTCAAATCACCAATTCACTTACTGGAGTATTGGTCTATTAAACACGAGAAATTTCCCAGCTACAAACACTTTTGTCGCGACTCGTTTCCGTTGATTGGGAGACCCATCAACAGAGCCGTTTATTACCAAACAAACCCAACGCATATTTTTGAACTGCATTACCAAAGGATAATAGCAAACACAAAAAATCTATGACGAGGAAACACCTATCACAGAATGGCTCTAATACTGGCTATTTACTTTCCCTAACGGAAGTGTTTTGGAAATATTTTTTTCCTATGCGTGAAGTAATCACTTGAAATATTTAAACGTATACAGCTGGTGAAACTAATGAGCCAGAAAATGTGGACATTTCGACCAGTCGAAAGAGCCATAATGAGACTCGCCGGTGAAAACCGTGAGAAAGGTGATCATCCAAGGCGGACTTCAAGCAACTGGTGTCCACAAGATCGGTTTGTGGTGAAATTTTGTAAGTTGTCTTTCTTTTTTTCAAGTTCACTTGATTTTCAAAGCAATTTTAGACAGAAAAGAACACGATCTAGGCCTGTTTAAGTTCTGTCTGCCGATCAGTATCACACTGGTGTGTTTCAACCCTAGATTATACATTTACGGAACTTATCAAGCAGCACGCTACGGAAGCAATAAAGGCAACAAGATAAAAACCCGTATTATGCTTGACTCATACTCGGGTATATGAACAGCTCAATAACAATTGCTCAACAACTTAGTGCTATGACTCTGACCGTCGAACTACACTGGTTCACATGGACTACACTCATTAGTGTCCTTCCTGCTCAGTCAAACAGACCTGAGCGAGTTTCTCTAAGAATGTCAGAATACCGAAAATCATATTTTCGCTAGTACGTTTTGCCAAGGACTGCTGATATCAACTTTCTGTGCGCTTGCCTGTCTACCTGCTAACACCGTAACTTTCTGATAAAAAAATAACAGCTTAAAATAACACGTGAGATTAACTTAAGTTTGTAGCGTGTTATTGCTGTCTGACAATCCACTTCACGATGTTCGGAGTCCACACGAGCTTTTTAGGGATCACTGGCTCCTTTGTAAGTACCCATGTTGTGAAAATTTCTCGAAGCTGACTAACTTTCTAGCCCAAAATAAACTTTGCTCGCCGGTGAGAACGTTCATTTAAATAGTTCCGTTTAGAGGAATTCACTGGTCAAACTTAGCCGAAGCATCTACAGGAAGCAATCTCATTTATGAAAGAAGACCTCAAGTATCCTTGCCAAGCATATACATTCCTGCGGATCTGTGCATACTGGTTACCAAGTAGTGGCTTTACTCAGACTGTTCTTTGTTCAGACAATAAAGAGTACCTGGGAAGTCGATTTCAATTAACTTGCACTTCCTATGAGTTTACGTAGGTCTGTGTAAACTGCCCTCTAAATGACACACCTCTTTTAACATAGTGGGTTTGAACGAATTTAAGTATAACTGTCGTACGTCTAATGCAGACTATACGTCTAATCCACAACTGCAATTTAACTTCCTTCCCTGAGCTATTCCTCTGCTACCTTGCTCCTTTGTTTTCTTGTATGAAAATCCACTACGTTTTCACGCTCAGCAGCGGAAACAACTACTGCGACTAGGGTTCCATTAGATTAGAATGACTACGAATATCTAGCTGTAGTCTGAATACACTAAAAATGGTAAGGAAGAACTGTCAACCAGTCAACCAATAATGACTGAAAATGAAACATGGTCATTATTGTTTGCCACTTAGCAAGAGCCAATTACCATATTCGTTTAAAGAATACTGGTATATTAAACTACAAGCTAGCTCGCAACTCGTTTTACGCGAGTGAAAACGGGAAAATAATTTATTTCCTTTCTGAAAATAGCCGTTGACAAAAATACAAAAACTTAAAATTCTTGTTCATATACTCAAACACACCGCATTTGCGTCATAATCGACTGTTGTGCTTCACGGCAAGCTTCGCCTATTGAAAATTCACCTCCAGCCATACCGAAATCTTCAAGAACACTAAGCACTCAATTGCTAATGAGCAGGAGTGGCATTCCTACAGTGTGCACAAAGGCCACGATAACCAACTTGTCTATTTGCTTCGAGGTACTGTACAAAGTAGTACACTGCATAGCATAGTACAGTACAATGTAGTACATGCTGTTTCTTTTATTCTGCAATATTCATAAGGTCTCATCTGTGTTCATCTTCCGAGTATTACGCTATTATGGATAAAGATGATATGGGAAGAGTTACCCGACAGACTGACATTCCCTATTGAAAGAATGACACGTTATGATCGTACACCTCTTAGCTAAGACGGGGAAATCTGCCCAACAAAGTGTTTATTACCCGGCAAACCATGAATGAGCAACTCTCTAAAATAAAATGCCGAGTACAGCAAATCACTAATTCAAATGAAGTGGCGAAAAAGAAACGGAATGACTGAAATATTCGACATTTGAAGTAGTTTTTTTCTAATTTTCTCAAGGTAGATATTTCCTGTGCAGGGGGTGGAGTACTAATAATACTTCAATACTGACTGTTTATCAGGCTATGACGACTAGACTGCTTGGTGAGCTTGCTTACACTACCAGATTAATTATTCCATATGAACACGAAATTCAACTGATCTTTTAAGATAGAAAGGGGAATGACCACAGCCATTCAACTTCTGCGAAAGTCTCCAATGGTCGTCATCATCCTTCTTGAAAATAAATCACGCGACACGAGAATCTTTTAATGTAAAAGTCAGTCATTGTGACACGCTATGTTACAACCTTTGTCTTATTTCGTCCCAAACGATTGCCTCAATATGCGGGCTGCCTCCCTAGGATTGTGAATCGAGAATGATGATCTTGCAAATTGGGACAGGTATATAAAAGTCGGTACCCAGACTGAGAGATGGAGCGAACGTTAAATAAGATTAGAGGTGTTACATTTCGTTACAATCTCTGCGACACTATGTATTTGTGAATTTGTCGGGTGTTCCACGGAGAAAGTATAACGCTGTTAATTCCTACCGCGACATTATTGTCTCCGAAACTAAGACTATCAACGGTAACGCACTTTGCGCACACAATTATTGATAGAAAAAACAGAACGTTTCGAACAAGACTGATTTGCAATTGATTACAAGGAGTACAAATACATATACGCTTTCAATGAACAGATTCGCAGCAGACCTTTAACGCGAGTCTTCAGAAACATGTTCATGGATAAACGTAAATGGAAATCAATGCATTTGCGCTCTGCGCAATCTGATCAACAACCTATTACGCACGTTTTGGCAAATAATGTGGTAAACAAAACTTCGGTTTTGATAGTGTCGTATGCCTATTTACGTAATGAATAAGAACGTTGGACTATGCGTAAGAAAGTCAAGCAAAGGTAACTGCTTTTACATAATACAGAAAGTGGAAAAACGAGCACAAATGCTCCGGGTGTGCAAAACTGTCCGACATTGACAGCATGAAGTTTACACAAAAACCCTTCTAAGGTCTGTCAGCTCAACTGTCTTATACAAAAATCCTCCAATATGAGGTACATTTCCAAATATACCAGCTTAATTTATACAAGTTCTAAAGTACGCTAGGTACGGATTGTTAGGTAGACATTTCGGTACGCACAAAATGCAACGAAATGTTCAAAACATTGAAATCGTTAACCAAATTACCGCTCTTTCGTTCACTTTATCGAATTCGCAGATTCCGAAAATAGTTCCGGTTTCCGTTTGGTAAATACTGTACAATAGGTAAGGATTAGAAGCCTCGGTTATTTTTTATCCTATTCAATCAAGTGGTACTTCATAACGTTCTGAAACAGTAACTAAGCCGTGAGTAACATGAACACCAGAAAACATTACTCTTAGTACTTTGTGATTCGACTCAAAATTAATCTTTTAACCACGACTCAAATTTCTTTTCAACGGAGAAACGATATCACTTTTCTGCAACTGCTGGTTTAATTTGAACCCACACGGTAAAACCCACTTCACGTCAGCTCAAGTTTCGGAAATACAGCTAAAAAAGGTCTCGTAATTGCGGCAACTAGACATAACAAGAATGCATAAGAATTCAGTGAAGAAACTCTCGAATTGTAGAACAGTGACCACTGTTCCGAAAGTAAATTTTATTTTCGCGAAAAGCCTGTTGTCCAATGTAACTAACAAGAATGTAGTTCATTAATACATCCCATGCTTACGGTGTACGGTTTTCCTGTTCATATGTTACGGTGTACGGTTTTCCTGTTCATATGTCTATGACCCACAAAACATTGCAAAAGAACATTAATATGGAATTATGTTCCGAACTTTAAAACGTAAAACTTATAGTAAAACGGAGTAAACAGTAAAACGCATTTTAACCTATTACTGCATGTTATTATGGACAACAGTCCCTATGAAAAACACCGAGAAGCAAATTTCATTTCCCAATCAATACACGATAAACAATTGTACAAGTACATACCTTAAGACGTCGAAGTACGTGGCACCTTCTTGACGAGCTACCATTATTGCTAATATGCAAAAGGATGATACCCACAATCTCCATGAATATCTTCAACCTCTACAGCGTCTCACATATACAACTCGTTAACTAAACATACTCTTCAGGGCAAAAACAATTTAGTGATTTACCAAATCTTGGTATTAAGGTTGCTTAACATATCGCAGTTCATAACTGCTCTTTAGAAGAACGAATGCACACACTGGGGCACACTTCTGTGACCTGGCATGCGAAAACGTTTTACATCGGTAACAGACAAGGCAATCGATAAACAGCTTTTTATCTCTCAAGTTACACATTTCTCCGGGTTGTTTCAAAATGTTGTTGCTCTTCCACCTAACCTGAACGCCTCTCCCAATGGTATATATCAATCAAGTGAAGTCGGCCATAACTGTTGTCCAAAGCTCTCTTGAGCTGTGCTCGTGCAACTTTACTGCGCTTGTGAAATTACTCTACTTCCTTCAATCACTAAAATACAATTTAAATCTCAATCAAGTCATTTAATTCCAAACGATTGTCTTGCATAATTTATTACGTAATTTTAAATTAGAAATACCTGATTTGCTCTGATATCCCAAGTGAGGCAAATAATGCGGCGACGTGACTAGAGCCTCCAAATGCAAAATTCCAACATTGACATCACCAAGGACTCGAACTTGCGGGATGACTTAACACACCTATGCGCTTGTCTGTCTAGCTATTGCTAGTCCTCTGAATTCCATCCCTTTCTGGACAAAAATGCTACATGAAACGTCTCAAGCCGATGTGGCAGTGAGGCAAATAATAAAATTAAACTAATTCAAAAATGTACGGATTTTTGAATTCGCGCGAGCTTCTTAAAGCTCGTCTTGTGGCGGAACTTACTCGAAGTTGAAAATGTGTCACTTAGGAAATCAAAATGTGCTTGCGGGTGAAGAGCGATAAGAGAATATTTCCAGCTAGGGACTACACGCGATTCGAACGAATTGACGGATGCAATGGAGAACGTCTTGTTTGAACGAAATTGGGAAGACTTCCGTACTTGCCAAGTGTATACCATTCGGACATTATATGTGCAACTTTGAACGACGTTCCTCACTGAAATTTCCTGTGTTCCAATTAATGTGTTACATTTTCACAAAAATTTATTTGAACAAAGTGACCCGAGTCTGATTTCATGATCCATAATTTGTAATGAAATTTCCCAAACTTTGTATACACGGAATTAATCTACTATAGTTTTCCATATATCTCGTAAAACAAAACACGAGTCGTATAATACTAACAGTGCATGAATAGACCACTTTTGAAAAAATCCGCTTCCCAAAATGATGAACCTTCTGGCAAAGAATGCTAACGGCGTGCATCTCTAGCTGTTCTATTTTCGGCCCCGCGTAAACAAATGTGAAAAGGCTCTTCGACAGATATGCACGGTACGATTCCCCGATACTGTCATCCTGCGTGTGAAATGTCAGCTGACGTTCCAAACGGAATTTCAAGGAATGTTGAAATACCGCCAATAACAATTCAGGTAACATCGCCAGGATCTTGCGTTTCACTTACCGAAGACGAGAAAGGGTACAAACTAAGAGAAGTTTCGTTACGGAGAAAAAGGATGCGCCTAGAACTGATTGTACTTAAATTCAACACATTAAGTGTTATCCCAAACACTAGCTTTTAGCCCGTTAGTGGGTACTACCTCTGTTCACTACACGCACCGAACCGAAGTCGCTGCTCTCCGAAACACTTCCCAAAGATCGCGTTCGAGAAAGTTCCACTCCGACGACTATGGACTACTGGCCAGCTATTCTCCTCTTTACGAATGCTTCAAATTCAAACTGCGGCGACGATGCAAAATTTCTAATTCTAGATTAGGGACATAACAAATACCACCCAAGATTCGTAGGGTTAAGAAATGGATATGTTAACTGAATCATGGACTAGGCTAGGTTTTTCTTGCCTTAAGGAAATGGAGTGTACTTTAGGGACTCGCTGCTGGGAAATAACGAGAGAACTTCCTTTTTCCACTGAAGGGTGCATTTGTTATCCGCTACACCATGTCTGACTGCACTCGAGTCCCAAGCTTTTGAGAAAGTTCCTTCCTAAAGCATACCAAGGCCCCATTTCTTGAAAAGGAACGTCGCGAAGGGCGAAAGCAAATGTAAGTAGGTCACAAGGTAAATGATCCGGTGCCTGTGAATGCAAACAAAGAACACGGCAAGCCATAACGTATAGCAAATCCTATGTTCCGTTGTGTCCTCAATCGAAAACCATGGACGACAGCTGCCGTTAGAAGCGGGTCACCCTAGGAATGGTACGATAGGCAACAGCTGCCGTTGAAGCTCAACGACACAAACAAGGAGAACTGCGCAACTTCCGCTCTGGACAAAATCGATGACGGACTTCCCCACTCCTGAAATCCCCCGTTCTTTGACGAAGCAAGAGAACGCTTGCGCAAGCAAATCGCGATCGATGTTGGCCTGGATACCAAGAACCAGTTTGGGATTTCGTACGAAGAACGACCCGCAACGTCACGATTTCAGTACGCTTCAGGCTAAACTGAGCATCGTTCTATTGTTTCCTCACAATCCGTTGTGTCGCAACATTTCTCTGGAAAACTTAACAATATTGCAACATACGTGTGGAGACACGTTGCTGGTTATTTGGCTGAAACCAGCCTTAATAAGAGGGAAGTAAAGCTTCTCCCCATGAAATTGATTACTTTCTAGAACCAGACGAAGCAGTAACGTTACCTCTTCACCAAGGGCGTATCCCCAAGGACAAGTATTGCGCAGTATCAGTAGAAACGCAGTTTTGAGACTTGGTATCTTCAACTTGGTATTGCATACAACATTTCCGGACAAATTTAAGTCTACTCTTGTTCTAGAACAGAATGAAAGCTAATCCAATGCGTATTATATTACAGGGCGGTGCCCACCCGAGTGTAAATGTAAATTCACATCTCCTGATATTCTTCATCTTCTTAAATTTGAGGGCAAAATTGCTCAGAAGATAAAACTATTATACTTTACCCTTTGATGCAGCAGGCAACTACAAATTAAAGACAAAAATACTTAAAAGGGTCGGATTCCTCGGAGCTTCCCCAGTCGCACTTTTCACAAGCTCGCACAATGGTGGACTACGCACTCACTTACTACGTGGGGGACGAAGAAAACTCGAGAGACAAAGGAACTTCCGTCGAACAGAACTGCGCAGTAGAGGCACTCGGAGGCTTGTACCGTGCATCTATCTTGCATTAAAGCGCACCTAGTGGTCAAACTTAATATCATACAACCTTGAAAAACAAGCAACGCTTTCTCACGAGCACTGCAGTATACAAGCAAGAAAAGTAGGATACTGTATCACGTGAAAGTCAATCTACTTCAATTAAATGAGATAGAAAGGATCGATTTTCACACACTAAGACCCGATACATTGCATTGTCTTGTAAAACCTGAACAAAGCGGCCAGCTAGCATAGTCTGTATCTAAATGATGTAATGGTCGACCCATTTTCTGAGTAGGCCCAGAAGAAAAACACGCTTACTCTCGATCACGTGATTGGAAAGGGTACATGATTGTCGCGACCTTATCTGGAAGTACAGTACTGAGCAAAAAAAAAAAACTATGGGGACAAACTATGCTGAAATGGCCCTATCCCTTCGCTGCCAGACCCTTTCACCACCGCGTGTCCTGTGACAGGGAAATGTTAATGTAAAACGCTTCACATTACGAAATACTAATAATTATTTCATAGATAGCTGAAGTTATGAGGCTAATAACTACTGTGGCATTTAAATTTTGATCTTTTACAACTGCCTGCCATTTCGTCGTGATATTTAACCAAGCTTATTGTAATTCATTTTATCGTGATATTTTTTGACGGCTCACTCGAAGTGAAATACAATTTCTGCTTATTTTCAGTTTGCCCAGTTGTAT
>JAHZNP010001532.1:0-18526 GCA_020615345.1 Triops cancriformis
ACAAGCTTGGTCTAGCGCCCTATGCTTTTTTATACAAGATAACTAGACTCTTTTGTGGCTCTAATGTCAATTTTAGTCATATTATGAGTTCCCGCCCTACTACAAATTTAGCGCCCTAAAGTTAGTTTGGCGCCCTTAATTTGGAAAATTTTGGTACGCACGTGCGTACTGTGCGTAATTCTAGTTACGCCACTGCTTGCAGACGGAACGTAAATTTCAACTGTTGGTTTAATTACACTTATTTTTGTATTAATTATTTAAATTTTCCAATTCATAAAGTCACACATATATCAATACATATTTGTAGACCAAAACTACACATTCCACCATTTGAAGTTTGGAATTTGAAGTTCTGTCAACGTCTCAGGAGTTTGAAATGTGGAATGGGGAGGCATAGTTATAACCTGGCATGTAACTGCAAAGGCAGTTACTGAATTAGTTTAATCAGCTGAGTCTTCAATAAAATCAGGCTCTTCAACTAAGAAGTCTTCTGTAATTTTGCTAGCAACGAGCTCCCTTGTCTCCTCCCCTTGGGTTTTGAATTGTTTCCCTTTCCATCCCTACTATTGTTGTCCAGTGGACTCTGCCTGTCCGACGACGTTTAGGTAACGTTCCAGGTAGAACAGTTAGACAATCTTACGTATGATTTCAGAAACCGAGGGTATATATAGTACTGCCAAACGGCAGTGCTATAAAAAGTCGGTTTCCAGCCACAGTAGACAGGCAGTGCTCTGTTAACGTTAAATGTAGTAACATCACCTGTAAGCAAGGCGTTTGATGCCTTTGAGAGACCTGATTGCTAACTTTGAAAGTACCTTGTCATTTCCGTAAAAGCGTTAAAGCTTGTAGTCCTTGGTTAAAGTCTTGTGCACCAAGGTGACTGTTAAACTTTGTTAAATCTTATTGTTAAAACTGTTACTATTCGTTAAATACACTTTATTTCTGTTACTCGTACATTAAGCACTTTTGCCTCCAGTCTACGACACAAGTAAAAGGTTGAGAAACCTGGTACCCCTCTCGACTAGCTACCAAATTTAAATTCTTATTCTGCCTTCAGCAGTGGTATCAGGATTTGTCTCTTTGGTTCCTTTTAATTGTGATCGTGGCTCCCTCTGGTAAGAAAGGGGCTCCGGCTAATCCTAAACCGGATCCAGCCGAAGACGATTCCGTTTCCCGCGTGGTTACCAAGAGTGACATGGTTGAAAGTGAGTTGGTCGTTGCTGACGAAGCTAGTGGGGAACACGAGATGGCGCAGATGTTGGTCGTTAACCCTACCGAGTTTGATGGGAGAGGCGATTTTGGGAAGTTCATGGCGCGGTTTCGTCGCATTGCCGTGGCGAATAAGTGGAACGAGAAGGCGATGTTCCAGATCCTGCCCGCGTTGTTAGTGAGGGATGCTGAGTGTGTACTGGATCATCTGTCACCACAGCCAACCTCCTTCCCCGAGCTGGTCGATGCCCTATGCCGAATCTTCCAGCCTTAAGAAGCCCGACGTTTGAAGCTGACGGAATTCTACAACCGTACCCTGTGGCGAGAAGAGTCTGCTCATGTGTATGCTGCCGATCTTCGCCACCTCTTCCAAGCCGCCAATCCTGATATCTCTGATGCGTCGGTCATCGAGCGCTTTGTTATTGAGCAATTTGTACGTGGTCTTCCTGCTGAGTGGCGCCCACGGTTCTACGACGCCGAGTTGGCATCCCTCCAGGCTCACATCGCGAAACTTAACGTAATGCGTACGTCGCGTGAGGTGGTCCGTCAGACCTTTCCTACCAAGTCCGCTGCAAGCCGGGTGGTAGTGGTTGCCGAGGGTAAGTCCAAGTCCACTTCAGAGAAGAGTAAAAAGTCAGAAGCAAAATGTTTTGGTTGTAAGAAGTCAGGACACTTTTTGCGTGATTGCCCAGTTTGTACTAGTTGTGGTTTAAGAGGCCATTCTAGGGAAACTTGTCGAGTTAAATGTCGAAAATGCAATAAGCTAGGTCATCTAAGCAAGAATTGCCGAGACAGCGTGGTTTACATGAACAGGGCGAGTGGAGCAAGTTAACCCAATGGGTTGTCTTGTCCCACACAACTTGCTTCAAATCGGTTTACACAAACAAGTTGACGTATAGCAAGAGATTGGACTTCCCAACGTTGTCTATATGTCTATATTTAGATAATGTCCCTTTCTACCAAACAATTGAATAATAAAAAATGAGATTAACTTCGTTATTCTCATTTTTTATTATTCATAAATTATCACGAAGCTCAACTATATTTTTCCCCAAGAAAAAACAAGCTAATATTTTAAAGATGATAGCGGCAACAACAATAACAAATGAAACAGCCCATCCCACCTAGCATCTGATTGGTTGACTAGACAACTAAGGGCAATAAGTTCAGCAGTGCTGAACTTATAAGTCAAGGCCTGTTAGTTGTCTTAGTCAGCGCTTTCACCCTTCCAGCGCATGCGCGAGGTCTTAGTTGCCTAAGCTGACTAAGACGCCCTGTTCATGTAAACCACGCTGTAGTTGCAGCAAGTTCAGTTTCCAGACGAGTCACAATTGAATCTTGCCCATTCTTGAAAATGCGCCTAGGTAACGTAATTTGCAATGCTATCCTAGACAGTGGAAGCGAATGTACTTTGTTGAGTTCCGCGGTAGATAATTGTTTGGCCGAGATAGTTGTCCAGCCCAGTGATTATAAAGTTACCACTGGTGAAAGGGAATTGTCCTTAAGAGTTGAGGGTGAAGCTAAAGTCACCTTGTCATGGGGCAGTAATAAGCAGCTTAACATTAATGTGTTAGTGGTTGATCGTCGAGATGACTTGATTTTGGGAATAGATTTTTTGAAAGCTACTGGTGCTCTGCTTGACTTTAAGAGAGGAGCATTGAAATTGTTTAACCAAGATGTTCCCGTGAACATGATGACAGGAACAGTTAAAATCCGAGAAGCAGTTGTTTTACCCGCAGATTCTGAAACTCTGATACCGGCTTCAGTACGTTTATCATTTTGTTGGCGTAGAGTTATTGTTGGCGAAACTCTTATTGCAGAGCCACGTAGGGGTTATTCCGAGAAGGGTATCCTAGTTGCTAGGGCTTGTGTAAGTGATACGGATGAAGTAGTACCCGTGCTGGTTTGCAATACCGCTGATCATCCTGTTAGCCTTGAAGCCAATTCCGTGATTGGTGAGATTTCCTCTGCCTTATTAACTGATGAAGTTCTACCTCCGTGTAGCCGAGCTAGTGGCAAGTCAGTAACGGAGCCAACCGTTTGGCCTCCTAAGCTTAACTATCTGTCTGAATCCCAACGTAGTATCGTGATGTCGCTTCTAGAGGAGCACAAAGATGTATTCTCTTTACAAGGGGAAGTAGGCCGAGTCAGAGGTTAGCCATAGGATCTAGACCTCGGGTTCTCCAATCAAACAAGCTCCATACCGAGTCCCAGTGTACCTAAGAGAAGTAGTCCAGGAACAGATAGGTGAGATGCTCAATTCAGGCGTGATCGAGACAAGCACTTCTCCATGGGCTAGTCCGATAGTCCTAGTCAAGAAAAAAGATGGTTCCTACCGTTTCTGTGTTGATTTTCGTAAGGCCAATGATGTGTCATTGAAAGATAGTTATCTCCTACCTAGAATAGATGATTTGTTAGGCGCGATAGGAAAGGATAGTTGGTACACGAGCTTAGATCAAAAGAGTGGTTACTGGCAAGTCCCTATGGACGAAGACTCGAAGGAAGTTACCGCGTTCACTTCTGGTGAGGGCTTATATCAGTTCCGTGTATTACCCTTTGGATTGTGTAATGCTCCTAGCACTTTCCAACGCATGATGAACAAAGTTCTGACAGGTTTTCAATGGCAGATCGCGTTAATATACCTTGACGATGTTCTTGTGTTCAGTAAAACGTTTGAAGATCACGTTAATAATGTTAGGTCAGTGTTAGGCCGTTTAGAAGATCATGGGTTGATGCTAAACTAGGAAAAATGTAGTTATCAGCAGGTTATTCCCCCTTCCCTACGTTCCGAGGTATTACGGTTGGCGCACGACGCTCCGACTGCTGGGCATCTTGGAATCCGAAAAACTTTGTCGAGGATTACTCCCCTTTACTTCTGGCATAATTTTTTTATTATTAATAAATGTCCAGGCGTGAGCCGTAGCTTGTTGCCGTTGCTTTACATTATTTCACCTTGTCATTTAAATCGTTGTTGTGAAATATTACACATACAATTTCAGGTACATAAATCCAATTACATTTAATAAATTGATAAGAGGATCATTTTTATATTTTTGGGGGTAGAATGGGAAGTATTAGTATCCTTGTTGCAATGGTCTTAACGTTGATGTTATGAAAACCACGATTGCTGGGAAAGCCCTTTGATCAGTTAAAAAGCTCTGTGTGCTAAAATGAAGTTTGAATTTTGCCAATTCGCGTAACAATATGGCTCTGTGTCTATTTAAAAGTCGGCAACGGAAAAAAATGTGTGTTAAGTCTTGTGATGTGAATTTGTTGCAAGGGCATATTGTATCAGTAGCTTTCTTTATGCGATATAAAAAAGTCTTTGTAGGAAAATGTGTAGTTCTGAGTTTGATTAAAATGGAAATGGTCTTTCTGTCTTGTGGAGTCTTACATAGTGATTTGATAGATGGCATTATTTCCAAGTCTTGTAGAGGGTTGCTATAAGCAGTCCAATTCATGGTCCAATTATGCATAATGATCTCTTTGATAGCTGTTATTTGGGTTTTATCAGTTGGTAGGCAGAGGCGTAACGAGGGTAGGGCGAGCAGGGCTCGTGCCCTGGGCGCCAGTTTGAGGGGGGCGCCATTTTTCATGCAAAGTAATCTCCTTTGCTTCACTCTACATTTTGTCCTATGTCACTTTTTCGCGGTTTCTTTGGTAAATATCGGTCGCTAAGCTGAAGGATTCCAGCTTGACCATACGATAGCTTCTTGGAATAATTAGCACCTTTTTATTTCCTGTCCTAGAAGGTCAACCTACGTGAACCCCAACGTTTGCGGTATGGGTTGAGAATTGGTTCAGATTGAGGGGTAGGGACGATCTGATTTTTTAGTCGGTAAAGAACTGATAGACAGAAAAGGACTGCTGGAAAAATTCTTTCACAATTTTAAGTTTTAAGTGACTTAGTGAGAAAAGTATAAAAAAGTCAAAGAGCGTCAACAGAATTTGCCGACCACCTGGTATGTACACTTTTTTTATTTTAATTTTCTAAGTTAGGGAATAAGTTTATTCTTCTTCTATGAAATAATTTAGGAGTACCGATATCGAAGGATCTCAACCAAGGCCGTACCCAGGGGGGGGGGGGGGTAAATCTCTATTTGCGTTTTTGGTGTCCATTGCCCTTTAAGCTGACTTTGTCATATATGAGGGCGTTAGTGAGTCAAGAAAGATTGTCGTCTTTAGCGTTACTTAGTATTGAACGAGAGGAGACCGAATGGATGAGTTTCGACGACATAATAGACAAGTTTGCTTCGGAGAAAGCCAGAAAATTAGCATTTCAACGTAAGGTCAGATTCCCCCCCCCCCCCACACACACAAATGTTTTATATTTGTTCATTGCAAATTATTAATTGGATTTAAGAGCAGTTAAGAGTTCAACACAAGCATGGGCGGCTTGGTTCAAATGTGTGTATTCTGATAACACCATAGGCTAACGTTTTTTTTTATGTAAAATACGTTTACTAAAGAGCAAAAGTTGTTTAATAAACTAAAATAATATAGACAGGATTAGTATTCTTGGGCACCTGTATTGAAGCACGAGGTAATGTTATTGTTTATGGGGACTTGGGGCGGAGTTACGGAAATACCAGGACTTGCCCCTGTGTGAGCACCTTTAACGGAATCCGGAGAAAAAAATCCGACGGAAAAAAACGGAACGGAAAAAAACCGTCTGTGTGTGGGTGCCTTATGACTTATTTTGTACTTCACTGGCATCGCGCAGCACATACTAAGTCACGTGGTTACTTTGCTCTGCAAAAAAGGCATCGTTTAGTCTCTTCTCAGCATATTCTAACCATAGAGGTGATTTTAACACATGCCAACGGGTACTACTAAAGTCCAAACCTGCATCAGGCTATATTGCGCTCTGGGTGCACCTATAAGGGAATCGCATGCTAAACGGCGTCCGCGATTCCGCCAAAACTACTCAGCATTTCTTTTAACAATAGCGACGATAAAGTTTTTTATAATAATATCTAATGCATCAAGATTTTCTTTAAAAAAACGAGTCAAATTTTAGTTTTAGTTTTCAGAAAAGCAATTCCAAACATTCGATCACGAAGTTCAGTAGAGCCACTTAAAAGTATTCATTTAGCGAAAACGGAATTCAAATCACATTTAATTTCGGATTTGTTCACCTAGAAAATTTCAGAAAACTATTTAGGTGATAAATCCGAAACTAACCGACGGATTTGAATCCCGTTTCCACCAATAAATTAGGAACACGGTGCTTTAGTGTACCTTGTTGCAGAATATTTAACAATGCTTTTTCCATAAAAGGTTGAAATTTGGCTCGGTTTTGGCAAAGCGAAGAAAAACTTTGAAGAAAAACTCGACGATGTGCACTAGGTATAGCAATCTAAATTTTACTGTTGAGAATTTGTGTATGATTTCGAACTATTTTTTTTGTGCACAAAGTTAAAATGAAAAAATGTGTTAATAGTATTCCCTAGTTTCATAAAATCCGCGATGTGTTTCTGGGGTTCAGTTTAATAATAATTCCTATGTAGAAAACAAAGTTACGAAACTTATCGAAGCCGTGCGAAGCACACCAGATGAAACAGGTCTTACACGTGTTAAAAAAACAAGCGTAAAATTTATGTTTATACGGCACTAAAATGAAACAACGTTGTACGGAAGTCCATTGTATGTCATCCTCTTATCGTTCATTGATCCCAAGTTCCTCATGTGAAGCCCATTACAAAATGAAATCATTGCGAGTTGTACGCGTCGCAAATCCCTCTTTTCAGTTGTCAATATAATCGCCTGAGGCTACAACTGCAGTTTCTTGAAATGTTTCAGTTCTGTATAGAAAAAGCGCTATAGATTCTGAATCTAAAAAATCTGAGAAGAGAATCCCATACCAGATAAGTTCTGTTGAAAACCTTTCGAATGCTAAAGAAACGAGGCACCGAGATGAAGAAATTCGATATAATGTATTTTGCGAAATAACCTGCACACAAGCACAAATTGACGATAAAAATGTAATCGTGTCCGCTACGTAATCGCAAGTAACGTCACGTGATTTCACTATTCCAGAAAAAAACTGCGAGATTCCTTATATAAACCAACTTTTTGGGGCGTTGGATATCAGATAACAAGAGAATCGAAAATACGTCTCGAAAAAGATTTTGCGCCTCAAGGACATTTCTTTTGTAACGATCGAGAATAAATTACTTTACAAGATGGAATTTGGGGGAGAAAAGGAGCTTGTTTTAAAACAAGAAATATGGGAGAATGGAATTTGATACTCGAAAATGGAATTTATGTTTATAAAATAAATGAGATAAACGATGTTAGCAACGATGAAAGATTTTGGTTAAAATGCTTCAGGGCTGTTCCCGTACAACCGGAACAGGCCACGTGACCTGTTCGCAAGGTGACCGAACGGTTCTTTTGTGCTTGAGTCGTCGGAGGCGCGCACTTTTACAATCATCGTACGCCGGATCGCAACGGCTAAACTCCCGGAAGAGAGCGTCCGTTAACTCATCGATACTGTAGTCTCTTTGGAACACTTTTTGGCTCGTTTTACTAGCCTTACTTGGATGTAAATACCTCGAGCATTTGGCAAACAAGACTTCAGTGCTGCTTTGAATGACAGTGCTACCACCGCACCGGTGGTCCGTGTCGCCAGTGTCCATGGCTTCACTTTCCGTTTCACAATCGCATTCGTTCACCGAATCGCCCAACGCTCTGACTCGCCTTTCACTGGCCAGGAATTCCTTACGTTTTTTGCTAGCATTCCGCCGCATGCTCGGTCGTTGGTTTGGAGTCCATTTACTGGTCTCCGGATCGCAAGTGGTCGAGCTGGAAGGACTGTGAATTTGCACCTCACATAAATCCTCACTCTTGCTCCGCCCAGCCGTTTCCATGCTCTTGTAACCGCTATCCCCTCGTAAAGAAAGTAATCTTAAGCTAGGGGGCGTGGCTCCCGCCAAATCCGTGCCGGTATTACTGTCCGTCGTGGTAGTGGTATCGGCCGTGCTTTCAAAACTCGTCGTTACTTGTTCTAATCGACTTTGGTCTGTCGACGACACGTCAGTTTCTAAGGTGTCTAAAGAATCTTCGCCTTGATGGGTTAAACGAGGCTTCGTCGCCGTCGAACTCGAAACGGGCGAAGAATTCGTCAGTGGCTCCCTCTTAAACCTCGACGCTGTGGGAAAAAGATACGTAAACGAATAAAAAATTAGGAAAATAATGCACAGGCTGCTTCACACAGTTCGACAAAGTAAAAATCTATTGATGATTTTTTTCCATGTAAAGATTTTTTGATTTAGTAGTGTTAGGGTTAAATACCTGCAATATTGCGAAAGGATTGACGCTTGGCCATTACTGACTTGGGGAACAAGCGATAAGGCTCTAAACTCGGCAAATGGGATACGGACACGCCTGGCACTTCAGTGTTGGACTCGAAAGAAGTCGTATGACTTGTAGGCATTTCAATATCTACAATACATCGGACAAAGAAATGTTAAACTACAGGTGGAAACCGGTTAAGACGAAAACTGTTAAGACGAAAAATCGGTAAGACGAAGTTACAGTACGGTTCAGACAAAATCCTATTCTATTACATGTTTTTTTTTCTCTTACGACAAAACAAAATAACGGTTAAGACGAAAATTTTCGCGTCTCAGAAGATCGACAAAGTAACTTTTTTCGGTTTGAACGCCCCGAATTACCCTGTCCGTATTCAAAATATGAAAATGGAGCTTCTTAAAGTAGTAGATGAAATCCCAGATCGAAAATCGACATCTGTAAAGAGTTCGGAATCGCCAACTCCACGTTGTCAACAATTGTAAAGAACACAGAAGCTTTTATAGCAATATCACTGAGCGAAGTATGTTCGAGCCAGATAGGAAAAGAATGAGAAAGGCCAAACACGAAGATTTGGAGGCTGCATTGTTTGTTTGGATTAAACAAGCTAGGTCACAAAATGCTCCCGTATTAGATCTGTATTAATAGAGAAGTTAGTGTGTATGCAACGCAAATGGAGTTGAATTCACTGCCAATTCAGTTTAGCTGGAACGCTTCAAGAAAAGAAATCGCACAGTTTGAAAAAATGTGAAGATAGTGACGTTGACGATGATGTCGATTTTCCAGTTCGTGTAGAGGAGGGATGGGACAGTGTGGACACTTTTCTGTAGTTTATTTTTCACTTCACGTGGAGACAAAACTGTAGCCTAAAACTATACTCGTTAGATGGCGTGGTGTCCTGGCTATGAAATGAGGTATTGCACGCTTGAAAAACACAAAACAATAACACCAAACACTCATGAAAACTGGAGGCTCCTCCGACTGTCCAAAACAAGATACCGCGGATACGATTTGGACTTGGGTGTAGTGCGATTTGTCCGTGTGCTTTGCCATAAGAAAACTAACCGGTAGCCTTTTTTAAAAATACATAATACACTTGAAATATCTAAACGAAAACTTAACAGTTATACTCCCTTTCGATATAGGAATCATCCTAGCTCAAGTCAGTGCAAGGAAACTCACGATTTCGTAAAAATGATTATTCACAGCAAGAAAAGGCAATGCAAATGGCTGGGTCCAAATCGCACTAAATCATCCCTTTTGAAGTTTAAAATCTCGTGCAAATAAAGGATAGCGATTTTAGAACAAACCTTTGGAGGAGTTATTCTCTAACTTGTCAGCTACATAAAAGTAATTTTTATTTTACTTTTAGATACACATTATGAGTGCTACAACGAAATAATCAGGACCCGTTTCTTACAAAAAGTACCAAAAATTCAGTTTTTATTTATTTTCTCAAAAACGGTTCAATATTTTTCGACGAAAATTTCCTCATGAAAGCTTCGTCGTACAATTTTTTTCAGATCCAAACCTGTCGTAGTTCATTAGTAATTATTTTTGTACGGTTTGTCCCACGTGTACACTGTCCCATCCCTCCTCTACCCATTACATCAGAATTGCGACAGTATTTCAACTGTATGCGCATATGACTTATGTAGTTTTAATGCTCTAACGGCAAAATGAATCATACAATTGACGACATAGAAGAAAATGTCGACAACATGGTCATAAAAAACAGCGGAAAATAAAATTTCCGACTTTTTTTACACAAAACTTAATCTGTTTCATGAATTTATGGATACGTATGTTAAATGTTATAATCGGAAATCCAAACGTAATTAATTCATAATGTAATAAACTGCCAATGTAGGAGTATAAACTTGAACACTGTCGGTTATCGCGACTTAAAGTCATTTTTTTCGCATGGCACCGTTAAGGCGAAATTCGGTTAAGACGAAGAAAATGTCCAGTCCCTTCGATTTCATCTTAACCGGTTTTCACAGTAGTTCACAATATCGAAAGATTGAAAGCCAAAAATGTCTTGCCTGGACTTTCGGGAGAAGAAGGAGAATGGTCCACTTGAGGTGTATCGGATAAATCGCTAGTTTCTTCTAACGTTGCTCTCAGGTCCCATAACTCCCGATACTGCACAGGAACCGTTCTTTGTAACCGTTGGCGACGCCCCACTCGATCTTCCAAGACGGTATCGTGTGACAGGAACTCCTCATGTATCTACCGTAACACAATCGAGAAGAAAAAAATAGAGAAAAAAAACGAAATAAAATTCAGGCAATTCTTTTCCTTTTCTCAACTTGAACGAGACACCCCAGAAAAAGATTGGAAAAAAAGAAGAGAACAGCACTTACGCTCTCCAAGCTTCCTGGATCATTATAACGAACTTTTCCCTTGGGCTCTTCATCGACATCCGAGGTCCACTGTTCGCTGTATTGCTGCCATTGTTGCAGATGCCATTCTAGTCGAGACCAATCCCAGCTGGGCGTCCTACTACTTTCTTCATTAGCTTCCTTGCCTGTCGTAGACGATCTAATCGATTCGGAAGAAGTTTGTTTATGCCACCAGAAGTTCCGCGAGCAGGCTCCGCCTCCAGCACGACTGGTGTGGCGGCTAGCCGTTGTGGGAAACGAGTGTCGGTGCTCAAGCCAAGACAAACTCATCTTTGGATTGACGGAAGATGGCGAAGGAACGCGACTGTCCACGGACTTGGTTTTTCTCTTTTCGCCTCGGGCGAAATGTGCACTTCCAGTACCTACGACTTCCCCGGGGCTGTTTGAAGTTGGGCTTCGGCCCGAGGACGAATTTTTTCGAGTGTTTTCAGGATAAAGGTAACTCCGTAAAGCCCTTCGTGAATCGTAAGATACTATGGTACCCGCGGAAGGCTTGTATCGGCCGGAACCTCGTCTGGTACTCTCGGCTTTGTCTGAGGAGGCGGGGCAATGGTGATCAGCTAGAATGGGTTTGGTTGGGAGTTTCACATTTTCGGGTAAGGGATTAGGCACTGCAGAACGTAAAGAGGAAGGAAACTCGCTCAGAGTATCGTCTTTGTTGGGTTCGCGCCCGGTGGGACATTTTTTATCATGGAGGACGTCGAGCGGACCCAGTTTGGCGGTGCTGCCAGAATAAGGATGGGCGGTATTGGATCCATGGCAAGTTGATGGATTTCCACCGAGCGTGCCAGTTGTACTACGGTCCACTGGATTGCTATTACGTGGAAGAAAGGGAAAACGAGAGAATTAAAAGCATTATGTACGTGAACTTGTGCCAAATTAAGATCGTACATTTTTTTACGGCTTAGTTCACAACGACATTTATTACCATCGGTTTTAGTTTTTAATACGAACTGATTTTTAATGAGAATTTGCTACGCACGATGTTTCATTAATAGTAGTAGCAGTGGTGAAGTTTAATTAAATAGTGAATGGTAGTAGAGGAGGGATGGGACAGTTCATACGTAGGACAAACAGTACAAAAATCAGTACTAATGAACTGCGAAAGTTTTGGTTCTGAAAAAAATTGCACACTTAGTGAATACGACGAAGCTCACATGGGAAAATTTTTGCCGAAAAATGTTAAACCGTTTTTGAAAAAATAAATAAAAACTAAGTTTTAGGCACTTCTTGTAAGAAAGGGGTCCTGTTCATTTCGTTGTACCACTCATAATATGTATCTAAAAATAAAGTAAAAATTACTTTTATGTAGCTGACACGTTAGGGAATCACCCCTCCAAAGGTTTGTTTTAAAATCGATGTCCTGATTTTGTACGAGATTTTACACTGCAAAGTGATGCTTTAGTACGCTTCGAACAGAGACATTTTTACTACAGAAAAAACATGCTATTGGCAACGCTGCGCACACGCATGCAGCTCACAGCTGACAGCTCGAGTTAAGCCGCGCACCTAAAACGTTGCCCTTTTTTGTTGTCAATAATCATTTTGACAAAATCGTGCGTTTCCTTGCACTAACTGGAGCTAAGATGATTCCTATATCAAGAGGGAGTATAACTGTAAGTTTTCGTTTAGATATTTTAAGTTTAATGTGTATATTTTTAAAAAGTGCAATCGACTAGTTTTCTTATGGCAAACACACGGTCAAATCGCACTACACCCAAGTTCAAATTGTATCCCCGGTATCTCGTTTCGAACAGTCGGAGGTGCCTCCAGTTTTCATGGTTGTTTGGTCTTATTTTTAGTGTTCTTCAAGCGTACAATACCTCGTTTGATAGCCAGGACACCAGGCCATCTGATGAGTATAGTTTTAGGCTACAGTTTTGTCTCCACGTGAAGTGAAAAATAAACTACAGAAAAGTGTTCGGACTGTCCCATCCCTCCTCTAGTAGTAGAAGTAGAGAACTGCGTCACGAAAGCGTCACATTATCGTCTTTGGCTTACTTTTCAATGATTTAAAAATAAAACAAGAAGAATAAGAATGGTGTCTAGAATAATGTTTTATTGGTAGTATGTTGCATAAGACATTGCTGCGCAAACACACGGTACCGTGCATATTTTCACAAAAAGTTCTGGAAGACTACACTGTAAAACATATTTTGTGAATTTACAATGATTCGTTGTGCAGCAAAAAATTACAAGGACTTCGCTATAAAAATACTTAGAAAAATGTTTTTTAACACGAATTTGTGGTAGAAATTTTTTAAAAGTATTTTTACAATGAAGTTCTTATAATTTTTTGCTGCACGGTAAATTCACATTTTTTTACAGTGTACAGGTAAAAATTCGGCGACCTGCTCGGCAATTTAGCGACTTGGGTCACTGATCTCACCGGTTATTAAAAATTAAAACACTTTACTTCCAAGCTTATGTCATAAGATCAGATTATTTCCTACTGAAATTCGTCTTACATAGAAAACATCTCAAGTTGAGGTAAAGAATTGACTACACTAACGACTATGAAAATTCTTCGCAATATACTCTATGATACACTGTAAGGCTACAATGTGAAAAACACTAATAATAACACGACTTATGAATATGCTTGCAATTGCAGTACAAGCACTCTTGCTCGCTCAAAGTTAAACTGCTACTGGTTTAGCCGAAAATGCTTCCATCAAAATTATTTTCCACGAATCAACTTCCCGTTTGTACAGTACATTCTAAACGGAAAAACGCAACACAGATTCAGATACTTTAATAATGGAGCTAGTCAAAAGTAAAGTTTAACATATTCCTCTAGCCTTAGTTTGTGGATTTTAGAGCCTACAATTCTTTTTAGTTATTGCTATACATTACGAGATTTCCGCATCACAAACGTTTTGAGAGCGTACTCTTTCACTTTGCTTTCTTTCATTTACCTTAACTTGGAATCAAAGGTTCATAAAAGCAGAAATGGAACGTGTTGAGTTAAATATAAACGCACTGGAATGTATTGATGACAGCGACCCAGGAAATTAGATACAGAGTGAATTGAATATTGGAAGAACTACTGTAACTTATTTGCACAAAACGACAATTATTGATTCCTTAACCGAACAAATATCAAAATTTAACTAACTAAACATTTTCGTTCATACTGCGATTTAATTGCTACTGGATACGCTTTCTCAGAGTATCACGTTTCTCGGTATCCAATGAAGGGTCAATCCTCTTACCTGGCATAAGAAATCATGATTATTTATTGCAACAAATAAGGCAGCAAGCCTCTTTGAAATGATGACTTCTACTCTATGATAGTATGATCCAGAAATATTTAATATTGATTTGAAACCTAGTCATTGACTAGTTATTACCAAACAGATATAAAGCTAGTCAATTTGACCGCACTCCCATTTCCCAGTCTCCACTATACTGGGAACAAAAAATGTTCCTGGGACTGTGAATGACCCCGGGAATGGTTGCAAGCACGAACCCATTTACTTTGTTTTGTTCATCAACATTCATCCAAAGCCCTTCTTCCTACTGCACGACCCTAGAGGGTTAAAAAGCATCTCCTCCAAAAAATATAAGCCGAGGAGGGTGAAGTGGGGCGTGATATCGACCATCCGTGTTACACTTTAGTCCTGGACTGACGTCAAACTGACGTCAAGCGCGCTCCACAATCAATAGCTAACCACGACATGTTGACAATTAAGGAGCATGTTTGTGACCATTCAATTAACAATGAAACAATTTCCTTTTCTTCTCCCTCCGCCCTGCTCTCTCATTCCAGCTCAGCACAATCAGACAAGAAAATACAGAAATAGTCGTTGGAATAGTCGCAGAATACCTTTGGGAACAAGTATCCTGATGGGTTCTCACAGGTAACCCCATCCACTGACCCAATCTACCACCTTCCATTGATACCAACAGCATCTTCACTAGCTCACAAGATACGCATGGAAAACAGCCCAACATGTCCACTTTTGATTGGAACTTTCTCCCAAAAATAATTCACCAGTTCACTCCAGTTTGAGAAGAAATATCCATGAAAAACAACAATTCTTCGACAAATTATCGACAAATTACTTTGTGAACTGGGGACAAACGGTTTGTACTACCGATTGTGCTTTAGTGCCTGAAAGGTTTGCCACGTTTTAGGGGAAAAGTACTGGTTCAGTGGGTGTATACCCGGCGTCGTCTAGGTCGGGATTGCTGGCTCTTCTCGTTCAGTTTGCGCCAAGACTACGGTTTTCTTTCCTGGTCTCCAAGAAACCTATTGGAGATGACGAGAGAGAGAGAGCGAGAGAAAGCGAGTGTTCGAGTTGGTTGCCTCACCTCCTCCGCACGTTGAGGAGTTAGCTGGGGGCTTGACGTCAGAAAAGCATCGATCTTACAGTTGTTTCGTGGGGGGGAGGGGGGGAGAAGGTGGTACACACGTTTCGTTTCGTTCACAAAGAAACTCCCACTCCTGGAAAATGGGGTACGCCTACGTTCTTCCTTGCACTACAAGATTCGATGTTGATCTCCGCCCGTTTCCCGGGGGGGGGGGGGGGGCAAAAGTTTTAGATAGCACATAGTACCCGCCTACCCAATCCGCACCCTCCGCGTCCTAACGTCTAACGTTCATTGAGAAAACTGCGGAGTCCGCAGCTACGTGTGAAGAAAACGAATATAAACCTTTAAGACAGGGGTATTTGTTACCAGTGTAGTGCTGTGCTATAACAAGAATCCGGTATTGGACACAACAACACGTCGCTTAAAAAATAAATAAAAAGAAACAGAAAAATGGAAGGAATTTCTTTTATGGAGATGGTACCTCCATTGACGCGGTCGCTATCACGAAAATCACACTTACGCTTTTTTGTGTGTTTTTTGCATTTTCAGTAATCGAATGCACAAAAGATTTCGCGCAGGAGTGTAAAAGTTTTTGCGAAGTTCGACACAATGTTGGCGAATTGGAGGGGCAACTCGCTAACACCTGAAAATGTCCGCCAAATTCTACCAAACCATTGAAATACAGCAAATGTTTGCTTAAAAATGGATGTACATGTTTAAGCATTCCGCAGTACAGTTACAGGGCTTATTTCCAGTTATATACTGATATTTTCACGAAAAATGCACAAAGAATCATTAGATTGTCTTACTACTATTCCTTTAAATTTTGTGACCCGAAAAACGTTTCGGTGATTAATCGAACGTCACCTCCGTACCAAAGGAGGTATAAGGGGTTGACCCTCCCGCACCAGAGAAGTTTTTGTGTCTATAAGGTCAATCATAGGTGGAAAGCAGGGCTGTAGCCAGGGGGGAGGATAAGGGGCTTTACCCACCCCCCCGAAATTTTTATTTTATTATGGGGAAGATAGGGAATGAGCAAGTGTCCAAAAAATTGCATTTGACCCCCCCCCCCGAAACTCTCCCACCCCCCCACCCCCAAACTGAAATCCTGGATACGGACCTGGGTGAAAGTAAGGGGTATAACAGCACTTTAACTCAGCGTTTATCTCTCATTTTTGGTGAATCAAATGATGAACGTAGACATAAATACAGAAAAAGGTCTTTACATTAATTATCTTTTTAAAACATAAATACCCATCATGAGAGATGTCACCCCAAAGTGGTTAAAGGCCCACAATAGGCGGAGTACCCACTATTTGGGGTACCGATTTTTAAACCTTAATTTACTTCTTAATTTTTTGAATGTTTCGGAAGCGTATTCATCAAAGGAGAGGCAATAACATTCAAAATCAAAATATAAATGCGCACGAAAATACATAAATCATAGTCAAAATAATCATAAAGAAAATATTGTACAAATCAGTCACAATACATATTGAATCACAAGTTCCAAATCATAGTCAAAATACACATATGAAACTCATGTTCCATATCATAGTCACAATACACATATTTGTAATACAAGTTATCAAATCAGAGCTGAAGCGAGCGCGCTCGAATATTTGCGAGCGATGAGCGCGATTGCTTGCTTCATGATTTTGTGAGCGCGACGCGAGCGCAGAGGAAACGAGCCACACTCGCGACTGTAACGTCATCTTGTGGTGAATAGCCCTCCTACATCTGTCCTACAGTGCCCTAGTAACACAACGAGTAAAAATATTTCTACCCATTACGGTGCACCTAAGCGTGGTATAAGGGAATCACATGCTAAACGGTGTCAGCGATTTCGCCAAAACTACTCTATATTTCATTAAACAATGTTGACAATAAAGTTTGGATCACAATGTCTAGTGCACATCGTCAAGATTTTCTTTAAAAAGTTCTAAGTCAATTTGTAAAAAATTGTCAAATTTAAGTTTTTGTACAGAAAAGCGATTTCGAAAATTCGATTGCAAGGTTTAGTGGAGCCACGACCGGTATTCATTCACCGAAAACGAAATTCAAATCCGGCAGTTAGTCTTCGTTGTCACCTAGGTGATTTCAGAAAACTATTTAGGTGATAAATTCGAAATTTGCCGACGGATTTGAATTTCGTCCTCGCCAATAACTTAAGAAAACGATGCTGTAGTGGACTGTGCAGTTCTGTTCATAAAAAACTATGGGGACAGGGGGCTCAAATAGGCACTGGCCTTCCCTTTCACTGCCAGACTTCGTCTCAGTCGCTACGCCTCTGACAGGAGTTTCAACCAATCAAGAAACGAGGCTTTCTAGGCTCCCGCTAAATATGAATTTCCTTGTAGGCATTATGTTTCTTAAGGACTAACATAATCATGTTCTGTTCTCTGGAATGTATAGGAATATTTTGTTAAGCTTTACTGAAAATGGAGAAAATGTGAAAATGGAAAGTGACTCCGTTTCACTGTATTTGCAGAGTGCCGTACTTACATTTTGATCGAAAAATCGAGCAAATTTTTGTGCAGACCTAATTTCCTGCCATTTTTGAGATAAATTTATACAAGATTTTCACACGATATTTATAAACTTTTGTTTACCCTTAATATTACACGTGTCTTATTTATTGTGGTTCATTTGGATTTTGTCACCCTTAGTTATGAAACAAACTTTTCAAGTTACAATGACTTTTATGTGCTGCTTTTAAGTGCTATATGAGCTTAAGAATATGAAACATAATAACATATATTCAAATTCGCGCGTAGCTGTGTGCTCCTCCTCTTCGATAATTGGCTAAAATGCTTATCTGTGACGCACTGTGCTAGGACCCCTTCTCGCAGTGAAAGGTCCGAGCCTTGTGCACTGTATCTCTTTTCCCATAGTTTATTTATGCACACAACTGTACCTTGAGGCCGGATATCTAAAAACACTTTTCGGAAAAAAGAAATTGAAATCTGATTCGCTTTTTGCAAATTGATTACCGGCTTTTTCAAGACAATCTCGACGATGTACACTAGATATTACAATCCTAAACTTTACTGTTGAGATTACTAAATTAAACACTGAATAGTTCGTAAATTAATAAAATGCGAGTCAAATTTCAACTTTTTTTCGGGGAAAGGATTTTAAGTATCAGTCTGCAAGGCACGATACACTAAAGCACCGTTTACCTATTTATTGGAGGAAACGAATTAAAATCCGCAGGTTACTTTCGGATTTATCACCTACACAGTTTGTAAAAAAAATTTCTTAGGTGACAACTCCAAAAC